>QODF01000088.1:1188368-1211877 GCA_024372805.1 Oostethus manadensis | reverse complement strand
CTTCGATTGTACAAGGACCGAATGGCACGTAGAAGCGGGCCACCAATCCCGTACTCCCGGAGCACCCCCCACAGTACACCGCGAGGGACACGGTCGAATGCCTTTTCCAAGTCCACAAAGCACATGTAGACCGGTTGGGCAAACTCCCACATACCCTCCAGTACCCTTGCAAGGGTGTAGAGCTGGTCCAGTGTTCCGCGACCAAGACAAAAAATACATTGCTACTCCTGTCACCGAGGTTCGACTACTGGTCGTACCCTTCTCTCCTGCACCCTGGAGTAGACTTTCCCAGGGAGGCTGAGGAGTGTGATCCCCTTATAGCTGGAACACACCCTCCGGTCATCCCTAAATTAAAAATGGTGACCACCACCCTGGTCTGCCAGTCCAGAGGTACTCTTACGGACTTCCAGGCAATGTTGAAGAGGCGTATCAGTCAAGACAGTCCTCCAACATCCAGAGCCTTGAGAAATTCAGGGCAAAACTCGTCCACCCCCGGAGCCTTGCCATTGGGGAGTGTTTTAACTACCCCAAATGTCTCAGCCACGGTGATAGAACTGTCCATGTACGTGTCCTCAGACTCTGCTTGCTCTAAGGAATGTATGTCAGTGGGATTGAGAAGGGCCCCAAAGTATTCCTTCCACCAAACAACTATATCCTTAGTCAAGGTCAGCAAGCCCCCGTTCCTACTATAAACCGTGTGAACTGGGGACCGCTTCCCCTTTCTGAGGTGTCGGACGGTTTGCCAGAACCTCTTCTAGGCCGACCGAAAGTCGAGCTCCGTAGTCTCACCGAACTCCTCCCACACCCGGGTTTTTGCCACGACCACCACCAAAGCTGCATGCCGCTTGGCCTGCCCAGTACCTGTCAGCTGAGTCCCGCAAGCCATCCATGCTTGATAGGACTCCTTCTTCAGCTTGACAGCAGTCCTAACTCCCGGTGTCCATCATCGGGTTCGGCTCTTGCCGCCACGACTGGCACCAGGTGAGTCCGACTAAACCTAGTCAGAATGTCTCAGCTTTTTCCCCAAGCTCGGGCTCCTTCCCCACCAGAGAAGTGACATTACATGTGACAATCCAAGAACCAGATTTGGCGTCCGAAGACCAGGTCGCCCGGACACCCGCCCTCGACCAATGCCCAAATCGCATGGCACCGGACTTTTATGCTTGCCCCTGCAGTTGGTGGGTCTGCGGTGGGGAGCTCATGTGCTGGGCCCGGCCAGGCCCCACGGGTGAAGGCCTGGCCAACAGGCGCTCGCCTGCGAGCCCCTCCCCCAGGCCTGTTTCCCCCAGGCCTGGCTCCTTTTAAACTTTCAAAATGTTCTTCTCATAAGTATTGCTTTATTCCCTGAATATTTTGTAATGATGCTAATATTACATTATTGCCATCAAATAACAACTTTGTTCTTTTCATTTTTTTATTTGTTCTTGTAAAAAAAACCAAATCTTTGTCAAATGGCACTGGGACAGCACTTTGGGCACCCCTGCTTTACATCGACAAGGAGACAATCTAAAGCTACAGAAAAAAGCTTTTTTTTTTTAACAATATGAATTCCTATAAATGTCAATAAAAACTTTGTTTAATATTCAGGAAAAAGATGCTTTTAATAAGTGATATGTCACCTTAATGCATCCCAGTGTGTAGAAACCAAAACCAAAAAAACCAAAAAGTGTGTATTTAGTTAGTCAGGGGCTGACGCAGCAGCTACAATCTTTAAGCTAGATAGAATTAGTGCGCTAATAAAACAACACCGCTGTACGTTTTATTGAAATACATACATGGTAATAAAATAAGGATTTTACTGAAATAAATACATATGAAATTTATTAAATATAAAAATTGGATAAATATTGAATACATGCATTCATTAAAACAATATATGATACTAAATTAAATCATTTAAAAATATGCTATTAATAGAATTATGAATATAATAAATATAAAAATAAAATAAATACATTATTCAAAAAATATAAAGAAAACAAATTTAATAATTTATTCAGTTCAAAATTTGAAATGTATAATATAAATGGGTTCACAGTAAATAAATAAATGCCTTTCAATGATCGAAAATGTATAGTCGCATTCCTTACAGTGGCTGACGCAGCAGCTACAATACCACAGTTCTTAGCCATACAGTTGCACATTACTTACAGGCAACATCTTTTGAAATAACAGGGGCAGGACAAATACGGGCATTTCTTTTTAGATGAACTCTTTGGAAGGGATTAATATGGGAAAGCGAGGTCTCGCGGGGTTTTCATTCCTTCACACCAAGCAAACAAGGTAAACGCATCTTCTGTATCGAAGCTGACACAATTAGAGCCCGGCTCTACCCATGATTCCACAGGGGTGAGAGCCCCGCCTCTGTCTGTGCGTTGCCGCCCCGAGGCGGTACAGGTCATTCCGATTTCTGCGCAAGTGTTGAACCTAACACCTGACCCCGAGGCTTTGGCGCGCAGATTCAGACTTGACGTGACACGAGGCTACAAACGGCATAAACACCGACCCCCCCAACCCCCCACCCGTTTGCCGCCACATCCCAAACGAAGGCAAATCTGCACGTTGGGGAGAAAGAACACCTGAAAAGGTAACGCGACGATGTTGTCATGTGATTGCAAGAGTGGTCATGTGATTGCATGCACGCATATGTGTGTGTGCGTGTGTGTGCATGTGTGTGTGTGTGCATGGGAATGGAGGCCGGTAATGCAAATTGTCCTGTCACTTCATGTGCTGCAGGAAGCCAAGATGTGTGCGTCTCTGAGAGGTGAGGGGGAGGGGGGGGGGGGACAGTCATGCACAAACGCACACACATTGCTGGGTCGAAGCCCACGGCTACGCTGAGCCTCAACCTGAACTTGGGGAGTTCATTTTGTTTCTCCGCGTCTGAAGCAAAAAGAAATAGCCTCGGGATATGTCAAGTGTTTTTTTTGTCTTCTTTCCTGCCTGCCTGTTCACTTTCAGTGGAAAGCTCTCCAATCACGGCCAGGAAGGTCATTCACTGGCAAGAAAGCGCTCCTGACAGCCGGCCGTGCTCCTGAGGTCCTTCCTGTTTGTTTTGCTTTTTGTTGTTTTGCGTTTGCTTTATGAGTGCTATTCAATCCGCAAAGGCAAAAAAGGTGGACATCCGATTGGAAAAATCCCCTTTTGGTTGATTTGGATCGAACTATAGATTATATACACGTTTAAAATACATATTAAACATGAATATTTTTAAAAAATATTAATATAATTTACAAACTATGAAATAAATATTATACATATATTTCAATGAATTTAAACAATATTATATTTATATATTTTTGTAATTATTCCGCAGTACTTTGGTTTTCATACGCCTCAGTTCTTGACGAAATTGAGGAAATACGCACCAAACAAGCTGCACGATGCAAAATCGAGCACCCAAAACCGTGTTGGTGACTCAATCTCTGTGAAAAGTCAAGTGATTCTGGACTGTACAGATCAAGGATGCCCAAAGTGCAGCCTGAGGGCTATTTGGTGGACCCCATCACATGCTAAAAATATCATTTAGCAAGAAAACTACAAAAAATACAATTTGATTAAAAAATCTGGAGTAATTTTACAAGAGTAAAGACAAAATATTAAAAGAAAAGTAGTAATTTTTTGTAATTTTGCTACAATAATGTCAATAACATGGGAAAAAATAACATGTATTACTAGATACTGAAGAAAGACAACATTAACAAAAACAACAAATACAAAAATTAAAAATAAAAATGTTAACAGATGTCAATAATGTAAAATAAAGTCAAAATATCAAAGACATAATTTTGAGAGAAGATTTACAAGACGAAAGTTGAAATAGCTGGAAAATTCAAGAAAACAACAGGAATGGGAAAAAAAAGAGTACAGTTAAAATATTTACAAGAAAGTTGCATTATAATGACAAAAAAGTCGCCGTTTTACTGTCATTTTAGTAGCATTGAGTTGAAAAATTGAAGGAAATATGTAATGTGTGTAAAATAAGACACTATTATGAAAAACAAAACAAAAAATGTTTTTCTTAAATTGAAAAAGCTGTAATGTTAGTCAATGTAATGTAACAGTTAAATTATTAGACAAAAGGTGAGTTAGTTGGAAAATAAAATAAATACGAAGGAAATGGGAAAAAAAAATCATTTTAGAAGAATAAAGTCAAAATATAATGGCTTTAAAGTCAAAGTTGTGATTAAAAAAAGTTGAATTAGATGGAAAATTTAAGAAAAACAGCAGAAATGGAAAAGAAAACCATCAATATTTTATGAGAATAAACTCAAATTATTGAGAAAAACATAACAAGATAAGTTGCAATTTTATTGTCATTTTATTGGAATAGTGCTGAAAGACATTTTTTTAAAGATCCTATTTAAAAAAAAATCTTAATTATGACAAACAAAATAAAGTTGAAATTTTAGGAAATGAGGAAATTTGTGGTATTTAAGACAAAATATTATGTGACTAAGCTAATAGTAAGGCAAAAAAAAGTAAAGACTATACAAGCATAAAGTTTAAATATTTGGAAAAATTGGTTTTAACAAAATGCATTTTCACCTACAGTGTATCAAACCAGTGAGTTAAGCTTGGCTCCTTTTTTCCTTGGCGGCATGATGTGAATAAGGCAGTGCACAGCAATCGTTTCAGCAGCCAATGGCTGCAGTTTTTTTCTGTTTTTTCCCGAATGCAATAGGAGCTGTTGGAATACCAATCGTTCGAGGTTGAGTTTTTAACATGCTCAAAACACAAGAATGGGCCCTAATATTTGGAACACACGCCGAACGCTGTCAGAATGTTTAAAATTCACCTCAAATATCCCGCAATAAACCAGGAATTTTCATTCCGACAGCATTCTGTCTCATTCCACCTCTGGTGTGAACCTTTTGGACCGTGGAAAAAAGTGGGACGTGGCGCCGCTTGCAAAAAACAACATGCAAAACTGCGGGATTTTTAACTGTATATTGCCTATTAAATAGAACTATAGCCCATATTTCCCTACCCGACCATGCGTGTGCATGGTCTGCATGCGTGTGTACAACACAAACGAGTCGAGAGAAAGAAGACCAGATACTTTGCGGTGTTCCTCCCCTTTCCTGGATGAGTCCTTAATTCACATTTACGTAGATGACACAGCCGTCGCCGGTGGGTCAACACACTCGTCTGTAATGTGCATGAAATGTGCAGCGTCGAGTAGAAACGGGCCAAAGTGAGAGCTGATGACAGCATCTGATCCATTAGCAAAGGAGCTTTAAGAGAGAAAGTTCATTAACCACCTCGGGGATTAGCTGCCAGAGTGGAGCGGGTATCTTTTCAAAAACCTTTTGCACTTTCTTCCTTCCCATCACCGACATCCCTCGGCCGCAGCCCTTTTCTCCTTTCAGAAGACACGCACACACACACACAATCTTCACCTGAATGGTAATGAAATCAGCCAATTTAGCCTGGGAGTCAGGGGGGCTTGGACGGGCGGCACCCAAGCATGCACTCCTTCAAAAGGAAAGCGCTGCAGCCAAGCAAGGCGGCACGAGGGGAAGAAGTTCCGGGGAGCTGGGTAAATCTGTAAGAGGGTTGCAGTTGAGAGGAAAAGCTAGTCACCTCATCAAGGCCAGATTTTTACAACCCCTGTTGCCTTAATCCTGACAAGCCGCCCACTATTAGGGAAGCCGCGCCGCCTTCCCGTATCTCCGGTGCCGGTCAGGCGGCTCGGTCATGAAGGCAACAGCAAAGAAAGCTACGAGGCAGTGGCGGCTGATGGTCATCCCTCTGTTCCTGGTCACCTTTGAAACAAAGACAACGTTGCTAGGGATCGGTAAAGTCTCCCGATCGGTCCAAATCAACAAAAAGAAAAACTGCTCGGGTGGCGGTTTATATTTCAAGATTGCTGATTTGCTCATTTCACTGTCAATCAAAAAGGGATTCCACCTCAGACAGATCATCCAATCATCATGCAGAAGCCGAGCGTCCGGGCCAGCCCCCTGCCCCACAGACTCCCACAGCTACAAGGTTACTTGTTTTATTCCAAGCCGGTCCAAACCAGTACCCCAGCTGCAGGAGTCCTCAAAGTCATTGCAACCAGAGGTTCATGGTTGGTGAGGAGTAAATACAGGTTGCTCGTGAAGAAGATAAGATCTTCCATTTATCAAAACTTGGGTCACTCAGAATGAGCTAGTTTTTCGTTTGCCCAGCTCCTTCCAAGTCATCCCAAGGTGTTCCCAGGTCAGTTGAGAGTCTCTCCAACATGTTCTGCGTCTCCTACCAGTCGGACGTGCCAATGGAGAGGAGCAGGGGCTCTACTCCGAGTGCTTTTCACCCTTCCGAGCCCAGACACCCTGCAGGTTCAGGGGGGGACTTGGTCATCAAGAGTGCCCGTAGAGACGTATGCTTTCAGTCACTACGCAAAGTTCATGACCATAGGTGAGGTTAGGACCAACCAATCTGCCTGTTAACCTCACGTTCCATCCTTTCCATCCTACAAGGTTCCTTGTTCTATTCCAAGCCGGACCCAAACCCGTAACCCAGCTGCAGGAGTCCTCAAGCAACAATTTAGAGTGGCTAATGAAGCTAACATGCATGTTTTTGGAATGTGGGAGGAAAGCGGAGTACCCGGAGAAAACCCACGCATGCACGGGGAGAACATGCAAACTCCACACAGAGATGCACAACGCAGATTCGAACCCTGAACCTCCTGACTGTGAGGCCAACGTGATACCCACTCCGCCATTATGGTTCAATTCATGAAAGTGGACTTTTTTTTCTTGTTAGAATATTAATAATTTTTCTTATCTCAAGAAAAAAACTGCATCTGAGTTTTGTCATGCAGATGAAAAAGCTTATTAGTATCAACTTTTGTGTTTTGTTTTGCTTTCCAAATCTTTCAACTCTCTACTTACATAATCCTTGTGAATTTTACTCCCATAATATTTGAACTTTATGGCCATGTTTAATTTTGTTTCCCATCATTTTGTCAGAAATGACAAAATAATACGTTTTTTTAAAAATATTTTTAGTTACCAAAACAACATTATTGTTCCACATAATAATATGAGTTAATGCAAGTCACCTTTACTGCAAACCCCGAGGTACTTAAACTCCTCATCCCCGGCCAGAGAAATACTTCTTAGTCCATTTAATATTGTGTTGCTTTTAAACTGAAAAGCATTTGTGGTCCTGCCTTTTATTTGTACCTGCCGTCTGTCTTTGTTGTAAAAGTCTGATCGCCTCCCGGTGAGCTGGGACGCAGGGAAACTGACTGACGCAAATCTGCTGGTTTTTCCTCTCTACGGAAGGACGGCCGTGACAAGCACCTTCCCTGTGACATGTTTTTGGGCCGCAGAAAGTCATGGCGTATGACAAATGTTGCTGCAAAAGTCATATCATTGGCGGCACGCTGACCAATCAGAGCGCAAGACGTCCGGAATCGCTTTTCTCGAAGACAATAAATATGATTAGGGAGGCGCGGACGAGCACAACACGCATGTTTGCTTTTAATGAATTGCCTAATGCCAATATTATTGCCTTAATGTGACGCTAATTACAGGCTAATTATGTAAACGACGGCTAACTCTAATGATCAGCGCGCACATTAGCATCCAAACATTGCAGAGACGGGCCCACCTCTTATAATTGCGTTAAAAGATGTACATTACTTTGAAATGCAAGCAGGAGCTGCTTTTGGAAATCATTTGAAAAAGAAGCAGGCCCTCCCCTCCCCCGTGCGCATCAACTCTCCACCTCTGTACTTTTTCATACGGAAACATTTGTTAAGTAGGAGCAAATGTCAGCTAATTATTTCACCAAAGCGGGGTTTTAATTGATCAACAGGGGAGCGGCTGTAGACTGGATCCTGGCGTCGCGGCACCGGCCGATTGAAGGTTGGGAGGATGAGAGCTTTGGGGGGGGGGGGGGGTACTGGGGCTAATAAGACCCAGAGAAGCCTCCGCCCTCATCCTGAGATGAGTTCTGACCCACAATCCGCCACGGCAGCCGCAGTCGTACAGCAACAGGAGCACAACGGCGCCCTGTTGAACGCACGGGTGTCCAAACGCTTCCCGCCGAGGGATGTACCGTGCGTGTATGCACGTGCACGTTTCAAGACGTGCAAAAACAGTTGCGATTGGGTTTTGCTGACATTTTATAAAAAATTATAATTTCAACACTTTTAGATTTGTGCTTTCATAAATGCAATTTTTCTTCTCGTAATATTAAAATTTGGTTCCAATAATATTTTGACTTGACTCTCATATTATACATTTTTCCTCAAGGTTTAAAAAAAAATACATATTACATCTCTGTTACTAAAGTTACATTTTTCTTCATAATAGTACAAGTTCTTCTTGTAAAATCGACATTTTTCCTTTTTTTTCCCCACCCGTGAATCTTTTTTTACTTTATTCTCAGACAATGACAGCTCTGCTTTCAATTTCTGCAGTTTTTTTTCACTTTCTATTTCTACTTTTTTC
The DNA here is from genome assembly GCA_024372805.1 of Oostethus manadensis. NCBI lineage: Eukaryota > Metazoa > Chordata > Actinopteri > Syngnathiformes > Syngnathidae > Oostethus > Oostethus manadensis. Next base: position 1,203,427 of record QODF01000088.1, on the reverse strand, counting down.
TTGCAATTTTTTTTTATCATACGCCCATCATATTGTATATTTTAACTTATCCCGACCTAATTTTCCAAAAACGTTGTTTAAAATATTTTAACTATAAAAAAAATCCATTTGTTAAAATATGTTCAACTCTGTTACTAAAATTAGACTTTTGCCACAATATTACAAGTCAATTCTTGTTCAATTGACTTTTGTCCTTTTTTAATATTTGTACTTTATTCTCATACAATTACAGCTCATTTTTTCTTTTTTTTCCCAACTATTTCCACTTTCTTCTTGCAAATTTTCTTCTCATCGTATTAGGACATTACTTCGTTACATTTTAACTTTATTCTTATATTATAATTATTTCTTTCCCAAAACTAATTTTCAAAAAAAAAAGATTTACTTAACTTAATTTTTTTTTTTTTTTATGAAACACTTAAAATTTTAAATTAATTTGTACTCCTATTATTAAAATCGACTTTCTTTTTCCACCGTCTCTTAATATTTCTACTTTATTCTCATAAAATTGCAGCTTTTTTTCTACTTTTGCAATTTCAACTTTTTTCTTGCAAATTTTCTTCTCATAATATTTTGACTGTATTCTCATAATTTGTCTCCACCCAACCTCATTTTCAAAAAAGGTTGTTTATCTTGTTTTTTTATCTTGTTTATCATTTTTTGAAATAGTATTTTTTAAATGTAACAACTAAAATTAAATTTTTCATCATATTACGAGTCAATTCTTGTAAATTTTCCTTTTACCCTCTCTTAATATTTTTCAATATTATCTTTTTTCAATTTTTGAGAATTTTTTTCTTTCTTTTTTTTTCCATTCTTGCTAAATTACTGCAGATTTTTTAAATTAGCATTTTTTTTGTGGTTAAATTATATTTTATATAATATGCTGCTGGCCAACTACAAAAAAAAAAAAACTGTGGGCCACTAATGGCCCCTGGCCCACCTTTTGGACACCTAAACATAAGCATGTAGTAACCTGAAATTAGTGCATTTGCAACAATAACCGCAATCCTAAAAATATGGATACAGTGATCCCTTGTTTATTGCGGTTAAGCAAATATCTGAAATGATGATATCATTGATATTATTATCAATGCTCACGTAGCACGACGAGAGTTGCGCAACGCTTCCTGGTAACTCAGTGAGGAGGAGTCGGAGAACAGACACGTTGTCGGCATAGTTCGATGCTGTCACACACAAGCTTAACTTTCACCTCGGAGAGGGACAACTGCTAAGACTCTAACGCCAAAACCTGTGCTGTTTCTGGCCATACAATATGAAATCCTTTTACATCGCGTGATCAGTGGCTACTTTTCCACCAACCGCGGCGCAACAGGTGAAGCCAGGCCTCCCGTTCCCGGGGGGTACCACGCTGACAGCGCTGACTATAAGACATATGTTGCTTTTTTCGCTTCCTTCCAGGTAATCCTGTCTTATCGGTGCAAAAAGCCAAGCCGCTCCGGGGGTGTGATTCATCCTGAGAGCGTCTGTGCTCCTGTCACATCCAGGTAGGAGCACGCCGGCGAGGTCACAGCCCAGAGAGACGCTCAAATCTGGGTTAAGCTCGGCCGATGACGTCCCCCGAGGCCGCTCGGAGTCGGTTACGCGGCGGCCCGAGCCGTTTCGCCGTGCGACTGTGAGAGTTATGACGCCACACAGACAGCGCCACGGGCGAGTGTCCCGAATAAAGCACAGCAAAACAAAGAATCAGGTATGCGCACTGTAAAGCCCCACAAGCCCTTGCAGAGACTCGCTCACCGCTGGGAAGAGAAGGAGAAGCCGGCAGCCGTATGGACTGCGGGAAGCTCAAGCATGACTAAAAAGTACATTCAGCGCTAGTCAGTGAATTCTGCTCCCTATTTGTCACTGCCACCTTGGAGAGCAGCGAGCATTAATAATACATGGGAATCTATTAGAAGCCATCCTTGCAGCAAGGGCTGGAGTCACCGGGGACGCCAAGCCCGGGTGCTTCTACAAAAGGGGGCCGGCAGGTGTACAGAACCTGGGAAAGAAGGTGCCGTATTTCCCGGGCTGCAAGCCATTTGGGGGCGCTCTCGTCAGGATGGGCTATTTTAATATATTTCTGGAGAAAAACATGAAAAAAACTATTTGGATCCCCTTCAGTCTTTGATGCTTTTTGCACATTTTTGGCAGTTTTTTGAATGCTTCAAATATTTCAATTTTCTCCTGAAATGTTTTTTGGAGTTATTTTCACAAATTCGCATACCAAATTTTTCCTTCTACATATTATATTTTTTATTATATAGTATTTTTCCCCAACTAAATTTTTTGTTCATCAAATGACAACTTTTCCATTTTTTTTAATATTTCAAATGTCACGATCCGTGTTTTAGCCCACGTGACAGTTTTGCTTTTGTTTTCATTTCATCCTTGTTATCTGTTTTGTACTCTTATTTTGACAGTACTTCCTGTTCTGTTCCGCTCCGTTTCCCGGGAGCTTTACTCTTTCATTCTTTCGCACTTGCTCCTAATTTGTTCATAGTGATTTAGTTTTTATTTTTAGTTTTTTTGTTTTTTAACAGTTTTCTTCCCATAGATTTTTTTGTAATAATTATGCCCTTATTATAATAGTTTGGCTTTATTTTTTTATATTTAAAATAGTTTTTCCCAACATCATTTGTTTTGTTTCTGAAATTACAACTTTTAAACTTTTTAAAAAATATTTCAACTTTAGAGCTACTAAAATTATTTTATTTTCTTTTACATTGTAATATTGCAAATTGACTCTCATAAAACACTTGTTATTCTTGTAAAATTACAGCTTCTGTTTTCTCTTAATTTTATTCTTGCAAATCTTCTCATCATAACTGACTTTACTATAATATTTATTTAATCTATTATTGATTATAATATTTTGGCTTTATTCTGTCCCCCCCCCCCCCAATTTTCTATTTTTTATGTTTATTAATGTTTTTCTGAAATAATCTTTGTGAATTTTTTTCTCATAATATTATAACTTTATTCTCATAATATTTAGACTGTATTCCCATAGTATGGTATTATGGGGGTGATAGTACCAGTAGCTGCTAGTCCACAGAGCAAAGCTTTTTGCTCTTCAAACTCGCAAGCGTGGCCAAGCCATGGATGAAAGTGGGAGTCCGGTGGTCGGCAGGCCTTACCGGAGTGCTTCGGAGCGACTCCATCTGGTGCGGGGAGGTCCACTCGGCGCCGCCACACCTGAGAACCACAAGTTTTTACAGTCGCAAACTGTGGCCGGTCGGACGGTCACGACGCACCGTTTTTCCACCGGGAGCCACCTGCTCGGGCTTGGAGGCAAACCTGTCGCAGCGTTTTACGGCACAGAAATGGGGACGGGGGGACGGGGGGACGGGGGCGGCGCTGCGACAGCAGATGGTGGAAGGACTGAACAGCTTCCGACATCCCGTTTAGCCAAAGGAGCGAGCGACTGATGTCAGGATCTTCTGAGCTCAAACGGTGTGTGGAGCTTTGGAAGCTAAACGGTGAAGAAGTAAAAAAAAAACAATCCATTCCAAAGTGCTTGTCTAAAACCGACTGACAGAATTTCTTCAATCAAATGAATCCGTTTTACAACACTCAAAACTTGAAATTCAATCAAAAACCGAATGTCATTTAGGAGCATAACCTTTTTTGTAATATTATGAAAAATTCAACAAAAAGTTGTAATTTTTGGACAGTGAATTCAAATGTTATGAAAACAAGGATACAATAAACATTAAAATAGAATTAAATAAATTAAATTAAAGTAAACTAAATGAAGGAAAATGAAAACACGGCAGCTCTGAGATGTAGCGTTACTTTTCTTTTTCAAATAATAATAATTTTATGAATGTAAAGTAAAAATATTAAAAGAAAATGTACTATAACCAAAAAAAAAGTCATAATTAGTATGAGTATAGAATTGAAATCGCCCTGAATTCCTCAAGGTTCTGGATGTTGAGGGACTGTGTTGGCTGACACGCCTCTACAACATTGCATGGAAGTCGGGAACTGGACTGGACTGACAGACCGGGGTGGTGGTCCCCATTTTTAAAAAGGATGACCGGAGGGTGTGTTCCAACTATAGGGGGATCACACTCCTCAGCCTCCCAGGGAAAGTCTACTCCAGGGTGCTGGAGAGAAGGGCACAACCGTTAGTCGAACCTCGGTTACAGGAGCTGCAATGTGGTTTTCGTTCCGGTCGCGGAACACTGGACCAGCTCTACACCCTTGCAAGGGTACTCGAGGGTATGTGGGAGTTTGCCCAACCGGTCTGCATGTGCTTTGTAGACCTGGTAAAGGCTTGTGGTGTCCTGTGGGGGGTGCTCCGGGAGTACGGGATTGGTGGCCCGCTACTACGTGCCATTCGGTCCTTGTACAATCAAGCAGGAGCCTGGTTGGCATTGCCAGCAGTAAGTCGAGCTTGTTTCCGGTGAACGTTGGCCTCCGCCAAGGCTGCCCTTTGCCCGATTCTGTTCATAATCTTCATGGACAGAATTTCTAGGTGTTGAGGGAGTCCAGCTTGGTGACCTTAGGAGCTCGGCCATCCGGGAGGAGCTCAGAGTAGAGCCGCTGCTCCTTCACATCGAGAGGAGCCAGTTGAGGTGGCTCGGGCATCTAGTCCGGATGCCTCCCGTGTGCCTCCCTGGTGAGGTGTTTCGGGCATGCCCAGCCGGAAGAAGGGCCCGGGGAAGACCTAGAACACGTTGGAGGGACTATGTCTCACAGCTGGCCTGGGAACGCCTTGGTGTCCTCCCGGTGGTGAGTTTCAGCTAAAATGAAAAGAAAGGTGTACAAAACTGTGGTGAGACGAGAGATGTTGTTTGGTTTAGAGACAGTGCCGCTGAGGAAAAGACAGGAGGCAGAGCTGGAGGTAGCAGAGATGAAGATGCTGAGGTTCTCTTTGGGTGTGACCAGGATGGACAGGATCATATCAGAGGGACAGCACATGTTAGAGCTTTTTGAGATAAAGTCAGAGAGGTCAGACTGAGATGGTTGGGACATGTCCAGAGGAGAGATAGTGAATATATTGGTAGAAGGATGCTGAATTTTCAGGCAGGAGGCCTAGAGGAAGAGCAAAGAGAAGGTTTATGGATGTAGTGAAAGAGGACATGAAGGTAGTTGGTGCAAGAGAAGAGGATACAGAAGACAGAGTTAGATGGAGGCAATTGATTCGCTGTGGCGACCCCTGAAGGGATAAGCCCAAAGGCAAAGAAGAAGTTCTTTTCTGAAGCCGTAATGTTATGAGCAACAACAAAAACTGGTCATTTTTGCTGTCCTGATATTATGGGATACAATCATGATATGATTATAAAGAAAGATGAAGTATTTGAGAACAGCAGTAACGGCAAATGATTACAAGAGATGTAAACTTCCAGCACGTGTCGCTTTACAAAGTATCCCTAGTGGGACATCGCGGATGCAAACGGTACCGTCGCCAAGGCTGCTGCTGGCTGGAAACATGACCTCAGCCCCCGTGTGGATCTTCTGCTTTAGGTTACTACAAGATTTTCCACCCCCCGGATGAGCGGAGAATGCTTTTTATCTCCACACCGAGGTTTTTGGGAAGGTAATTCACTGGAGAAACAAAAGTGTGTCTTTTCATCCACTTAATCCTGTTAGGCTTTCACGAGCGATAGCAAGCGATGCTCTTATCTGTGCTAAGGTGCGGAAGGCGGGATAAAAGGAGATGAGGGAGATAAGAGGCTGGTAAATGTAAATTTGCTCTATTTTTACTCCATTTCTCTAAGAAATGCCAGCAGTTGTTGTGACAGGCCTGGAAAGGTTTCAACCTACAAGGGAACAAAACCCTAAGAACAGAAAAGTCTTTAAAAGTTGATTTGTCTCTGCCGTGGAAGTCGTCGCCTTCAGATGTGTCACGGCAGCCCGAGTGTGCGTGTGCGCCGCGACTCGGGCCGCGCGGCGAAGACCACTTCCGACACTCTGACGGGCTACATTATTCTTCCAGCGCTGCGCTGTCACGTCCGCCGACAGCCCTGCGGCTTCTCCAACACAATTTGGGAGAAGTCAACCCAAAAACTAACACGGGCTGCATCTCGGGCTTGACAAAAACAATTCCCTCGACTCGACTCGTGAGTCTCACCGTGTCGCGACTTTCCGACGTAACCTCGAGTACCGCCGACTAACCGCACGAGGCTCAAGTTTCAGCCACTCGCGCGTTGACGAAACTTCATTTTTTTCTTGAAGTTCACTGAATCACGAGTGCTCGACGAAGACTTGACTTTCACTGACTCTCACCTACTCAAAAGTGACGGGTTACGCTGACATACACGCGTTAGACAAAGACTCGTGTTTCACGGATTTGTGGGTTCTCAACGAAGACTCGAGTTGCATTGACTGAGGGTGCTCAACAAAGACTCGCAGGTTTCAATGAGCAACGAGTGCTCGACAAAGACATGACTTTCACTGACTCATCACCAAGGATGAGTTTTTCTTGATGCACAGGTTGACAAAACTCAAGACCGACTGTGTTGTACAAACACTGGAATTTCACTGACTCGCAACTCTCTAAAAACTCAAAGAACACTTGACTTTCACTGACTTTTGGGTGTTTGACAAAAAAATTGGGTTTGACTGATACACAAGCTTGACAAAGCCTTACGTTTCAAGGACTCCTGGGTACTTAACGAGGACTCGAGTTTCACACATTTCTGGTTACTCAAAGTAGATGAGTTTCGCTGACTTACAGGTCTTCGACAAACACTTGATCTTCACTGACACATGTTTGCTCAACAAGAAGGCTTCGCTGACTTACGGGCCCTGAACGAGGACTCGAGTTTCACTGACTTGCAAGTGCTCAACAAGACTTGATCCACCGATTTACGGGTACTAAAAGAAAACGTACAAATGCCCGACAAGGACTCAAGTTTCACTGATTCACGCTTAGTCCAAGTAGACAAATGTCGCTGACTTAATGGTTTTCAACGAAGACTCGAGTGTCAATGACTCACAGGTACCAAATAAGAACTCAAGTTTCACTGACTTACAGGTGCTCAACAAAGACTTGAGTGTCACCGATTTACGGGTACGCAAAGAAGACTAACAGATGCCCGACAGGGACTCACGTTTCACTGATTCACGCCTACTCAAAGCAGACAAGTGTAACTGACTCACAGATGCCGAATAAGGACCCAGGTTTTACTGAGTTATTGGTGCTCAACAAAGACTTGAGTGTCACTGATTTATGGGTATTCAAAGAAGACGCGTTTCGCAGATTGACAGGTATTGAACAAACACTCGTGTTTCATTGACTCCCGGGTGCTCGGCAAAGACTTGAGTGTCACTGACTCATGGGTACTGAATGAGGACCCATGTTTTATTGAGTTATGGGCGCTCAGCAAAGACTTGTGTCACTCATTTATGGGTATTCAAAGAAGACACGTTTTGCTAACTCACATGTAATGAACGAGGACACGTGTTTCACTGACTCACGGGTGCTCAGCGAATACTAATTTACGAATTTAAAAAACGCTTCTACCAAAGGACCTTTGAGCAAAGCTTTTTGCTGACACTAAACGGTGCAACTTCCCGTTTCTCGCAGGGCAGGGCGGAGCTTTCAGTTAGGAGTTGGTCAAACTGGAAGATGCCTTTTTTGTCTTTTTTTTTTTTTGTTCAGTAACTGATCCCACACCAGAATGGTACGCGGCGGCAACCGCAGCGTTGGGCCGCGAGTGTAAACACGGCGGCGCAGGCAGGAAGGTGTAACGGCGGGGATGTTGTGGATGTAAGATGCAGGTCGCAGATAAAAGGCTTAATCACAACAAATGAGCCGCTATTATTACAGATGTGGAGGATAACGTGCTAAACGTGGGAGAGCGCCCGAGGGGGAGCGAGGCCTCCGCGGCGCTCGTTTGTTTCCCTCAGCAACAGGAAAAAGAAAAAGGAAAACAGCAGCCTGAGAACGGGATGGCGCCCACTCTGTTCCCGGGTTACCTCGGCTTGACCGTACCGTGTCGGAAAGTCCGAATCAATTATTTACCGTGACTGCTTTAGGGAAATATTGACCATCTGCGTTATTATTATTGTTGTTATTATTATTTATGGATTTTTTTCGACCGATATTCAATATTGTGTGAAAAAGATAGGGCACCGCTGACTGTGCGTTATGATAATCTATAGCTGGGCTGTTTTCCTAATGACCCGCGGAACATTCAAAAAATATTCATTTAATATGAAAAAAAATCCCTGGAAAAAAATCAACAATTTTACAAGACAAAAGTCAAAATATTAAAAAAAAGAGAATTGTACAAAAACAAGATTGCGGTGAGGAAATACAGGATAACATCATTTCGGGAGAATAAAGTTGTTAAAGGGAAAAGACGATGTATTTTCTCAATCTTAAAACGACAACAAAATGATAAAGTTGCACATTTTTGGAAGTTTGGTTTACAAAAAGAATAAAAAAAAAACAGATGTAGTTTTTACAAGAATCTTCCTTTCCTTTCGGCTTATCCCTTCAGGGGTCGCAACAGCGGATCAATCATCTCGGGCAAAAAATAGCCAGTCAGTGATCGATGTGGTGGAAAAAGAGGTGAGAATCAGGTGGCCCCTACTTAAGGATGAAACATCATTTCTCTTTGAAAGCCTGAGGAAAATGGGTCCTTCAAGAAGAACGGCATACTTTGATTAAAAAGTTGATAAGAGAGGAGAAAACCAATAAAGTGATCCAAAACATTTTAGGCCGTTGATCTTAAAATGGAGCCCAAAACCGACACATGGCAGAAAACGTAAGACAACTACCAAAATGGATGGAAGAATAACCAGAATGGCAATACAAGACAATCTTGATTTACCTGTAAGTACTGTGACAGACGTCTGTGTGAAGCTAATCTAGTTGCAAGAATGCCCTGCAAAATCCCTATGTTAAAAAAAGGCGTGTGCAGGAGAGAAGTGAGGAACATTCTGTGGACGGACCTCCAAACGGGGGGCGTTGCAAAAAAGGTTTAGGAACCACGGCCTTATGCTGAAGAGGACATGCCCTTGAAATGGGTGTTTCAACAAGTCAATGATCCCAAACACACTAGCAAACCAGCGACATCTTGATTCCAAAATGACAAAACGGATGTTATGAGCTAGTCGGTGATGGTGTAATGGTACAGCTGCTGCCTTTCGAATATTCTGCCACTGCTGCACGTGAACATCCGGTGGAGCAACTGCAGAGGTCAACGCTGGAGTCGTCAGAACGATACGAGGCCCGCCTCCTAAACACGAGGACAGAACGCCAGAGAGGGAGGAAATGTCGGCTTATCGCGGCTCAGGAACGCGCCGGTCCTCTCCCAGCCTCCCACAGGCGAGTTATTATGCGTTCCTTTGAAGGCAGGGAGAAATCTGATAAGGTTTTCCTGCGTTTAGGAGCAGCTTACCTTAGAATGTCACAGAAGATCCAACCGAGTGAGAGTGGGCAGGCTTGTTTATTCCCGGGTGGTGTTCATCACGAGTACGAGTCAAAGCACAAGGCGCAAACTTGACTTTATTCCGCTCTGCCGAGCTCCGGAGTCTGACAATCCGGAGGCGCTGAAAGCTCTCAGGTTACTGTAAGTCAACTGGTTTGTGAGAATTTAATTGAGAGTTTGTTTACGTGAGGCCGCAAGCCAGCACGCCCTTCCGCGACGATCCACTTCTGCAGGCCCGGGATGCTGCGACCCGCACGGTCCGAGAGAGCCGACTGTTCGATGCCGGATAGAGAGCTGTCACAGGCTATCAGGGATCAAGTGCTGCCCGGGGACCGTTCACGGCCCGAGGCTGTTTTTTTATTGGCTCGTGGCACATTCTATTAATAAAAACAAGAAAAAAAATACAAATCCAACGGCAGAAATTAAAGAAACGGATGTCAAAATGTTACGAAAGAAATGCCAGAAAAAAGTTTGTAATACGAGGAAAAATATTCTCTTTGGGATCACACAGAGTTGAAATATTAAAGAAAACAATGTTTTAGGTCAGGGGTGTCCAAAGTGAGGCCCTGGGGCCATTTGGGGCTCAAGGCGTTTTTTTTAAATGGCTGGCTGAACATTTGAAAAATATTAATTTAATACGAAAAAACCACAGAAAAGTCAGTCATTTGATGAAAAAAAAGCCACCGATAAAAGCAAGTAAGTCGGTAAGCCTAGGGAAACCTCGGGTGGTAAGTTGGGTTCAGGTAAGGAAAAATCCTTGGGTTGCTCCATCTCCAAGAACTGGTCAGGCTACGGTAACCACTGGAGCTAAACCGGCATTAGGTCTGGAGAAATCTCCAAGAACTGGGTTAGGCCTGGGTAAACATGCCTTGAAGAATGGGAGTCAAGGTGGGCGAATCACCTGGACCCGAGTCGCCACGTTTTCACAGCTGCGAGGCTCCTTTTCCTCCCGGCCTGCAGAGAAGAACATCTGGAAGGGACACCTTCAAACACGAGCACTGGCGGAAGAAATCCGGGGGTGAAGAAACAAGAAGGAACAACTGCCATTGTTCCGGTCTGGGCTGGACTTGGAGGACAAAACCTGCTGGTGATTGGTATATAAGTACATACATACATACTGTACATACAGTACATACATACAGCACATACATACTGTACATACATACTGTACACACTGTACATAGATACTGTACATACAGCACATACATACTGTACATACATACATACTGTACATTATGGCTTATTCCTATTAAATTAGGGGCTTTTTGTTAGAATGACTTTTTCCCTTCTTAATATTTTGACTTCTTGTAAAATTACAGGTGTTTTTTTTCCATTTCTGCTCTTGCCATTTCAAGTTTCTTCTTGTAAATATTCCACTCGTAATTTTGACTTTATTCCCATAATATAACCTTTTCTCATTTCCAACTTTGCCCTAATATTACTTCTTTGCTCCCATAAAATTAAAAACTTGTTTTTTTGTTGACTTCTTTCTCTAATTAATTTGACTTAAAATTAGTTTTCCCCATTTCAAGTTTCTTCTTGTAAATATTCCTCTCGTAATTTTGACTTTATTCCCATAATACACATTTCCTTCTCCCCGCAACGTCATTTTCCTAAAATTACTAACTTGTTTTGCTTCTCATAATGTTACGAATTTAAATATCTCTAAATATGTATATATATATACTGTATATATATATATATATTCAACTATGCTAATAAAGTGATAATTTTCCCCACACGTTTATTCTGGTAAATTTGAGACTTTTGCATTTATTTTTCTTTTTAGTATTTTGTCGTTTTTAGTCTTGGAAAATAAAAAAATAGATGAAAAATGACAATTTTAAGTTCACAACTACAACTTTCTTCTTGTAAATCCTATTTTTTTAATCATAATTATATTATTTATTCTCTTAACCTAATTTTTTATAAATTAAAAACTTTTCTAATTTTTTCCCATAGTGACTTTAAAAAAATCTTATTTAAAACACTTGCTACTAAAAGAAATTTTTCCTCACATTACAATAATCTCATAATTATGACACTTTGTTTACATTTTTCTCTTCATGACATCATGAAATGACTAATGTTTCAGTTTTTGCCATTTTTAAGTTTGGGTGTTAATTTATAATAATTTTAGTGCGTTTTTTTTTGTTTCTTTGTTTTAATGTGCTGCAGACCGAAAACAGCCAGAAAAGTCCCCCGGGGCGCATTTTGGAATCCCGATTTTGAGAATTTTATTATTTTGAATTTTAGAGTTGAAACACTAAAGAAAAAATGTATACGTTTTTTTTAAAATCAGAATATAATGAGAAACAAACAAAACCAAAAAAATGTGTTTAGTGTAGAATGGGATGGCAGGGGAAAAATAAGCATTTAATACCAGAAACAGCAAAATTACATACCCCCCAGAAAAGCGTGGGGCAGAACAACAAATAAAAAAACAATCCTCAAAACCAGGAGGTGAAAATATTCATGATACAAAAAACACAAAAAATCTTAAAAGGGAACACAAGACAGCAGCAAAACAGTAACATTAATACTGTGAAAACCCACCAATAAAGAAACTGGCTGCGCACACGCCAATCAGCAAAACACACTCTTTTCTTCTTCACACAGAAACGTTTGTCTCAGCCTCACCTGATTGCTGATCACCTCCACCTGGGATGCACCTGCCACTCGTAATGAGGGGGTTGGGACACACTAAAAACAGGACAAACGCGACTTGATAGAAGATCTACATGTGTGGCCATGTGTGGAAAAATGTTAATACTGCACAATTAAACTCAAAATATTGTGAGAATAAAGTCATACTATTGGTAAAAAAACAAAAAAATTACAAAGATTATTTAAGAAGAAAGTTGGCATATTTGAAATAAAAAAATAAAAAAATAAAAAAAGCTCTTGTGTCACGAGTATAACGGCAAAATGTTAAGAGAAAAAAAGTCAGTTCTAACAGGAGGGAAAATAATCTATTTTACCGAAATAAACCAGTAATATGAGGAAAAAAATCATAGTTTTATGAGAAACAAACTAAACAACAAAAAGTTGGAACTTTAGGAAAATTAGGTTTGGGGAAAAAGGTTATATTATGCAAATAAAGTCAAAATATTATATAAAAAGTAAAAGTAAAAATAAAATATAAAAAGAGCAAAAATAAGGAAAAAAGCAAAGTAATGCTAATCATTGGCTTTTTTCCCTAAAAGACACTTTTTTTCTTGAAATATACAGTACATAACTTCTTAGCATACAAGTGTGTTTACATAATAGCATAATAGCACAGCTGCATTTGCTGTTGATTTAAAAACAGCAGAAATGGAAAAAAAAACAGCTGTAGTGTCACAAGAATGAAGACAAAATATCAAGAGAAAAAGGTCATATTTCAATGCAAAAAAGGCTGTAATTTTACAAGAATAAACTAGTAAAATTATGAGCAAAAAGATCATCATTATTATTATTAAAGTATTATTACTATTGTAATATTATGAAAATGTAAACAAAATAAAATTGGAATTGTAGGACAATTAGGTTGGGGAAAAGGTATATTATTTAAATAAACGCAGAATGTTGTGGGAATAAAGTCCCTCTATTGGGGAAAAAAATCTTTAAAAAGACACTTGAAAAGAAACAAAGAAAAAAACTGCAAAAATGGGGGGAAATGAGCAACGTTGATATTAATGATACGCTTTTTCATATTCATATCACTCATTTCAATAATCAGTTTTTTCTTGAAAATTTTCAGCATATTAGCATAACTACATGTTTTGCTTTTCAAAATAGCAAGTTAATGTTAAAGTTATTGTAATATTGTAATATTATGAGAAAAGAAACAAAAAAGTCAGAATTTTAGGAAAATTAAGTTAGTATTACGCATTTGAACTCAAAATATTAGGAGAAAACAGTCATAGTACAGGCGAAAGAATATTTATAAAGACTATTTAAAAAGAAAGTTGAAATATTTGGAAAAATACCAGCAGATATTGGAGAAAAAAAACATAGTCATGGTGTCGCAAGAAAGAAAGCAACATATTGAGACAAGAATATTTTTAAAAGTGAAAAAAGTCATTATTCACAAGAACAAACTAGTTTTGTCGTGAGAAAAAAATTATTTTTTAAGAGCATAGAGTTATGATTTATTTTAAAGCAAAATGAGAAGAAAAAAAACCACAATAAAGTTGTCATCTTAGGAAAATGAAGTTGGGGGAAAAGTCATAATTACGAGAAGGACGTTTACAAGAAGAAAGGTAAACTTATTGCATTTTTTAAAGATAACAGAAGAAATGAAAAAAAACATCTGTAATTTTACAAGATTGATGAATTTGATCATTTTTATTCAGTCAAAATATTAGGAAAAGTCATATTCTAAAAAAAACCCCTACTTTTTAGCATCTTCCATATTTTATGGAAATATACCAATAATACCAACTATGAGAGAAAATGCATTTATTAATATTAATATTATTTTCAAAGTCATAATATTGTGAGAAAGTAAACAAAACTGTAATTTTGGATAATTTAGGTTGAGGGAAAGTTATAATATTATGGGAATAAAGCCATAATTACGAGAGGAAAATTTCCAAGAAGAAAGGTAAACTAATTGCCGTTTTTTTAAGATAACAAGTGGAAAAAAACTGGAATTTTGTGAGAATAAAAAAGTTAATTTTAATATACTGTACCACTAATATTATGAGAAAAAATATAATATTATGAGAAAGTAAACCAAGAAAGTTAGTTTGGGGAAAGTAAGGATATTCTGCAAATAAACTCAGAATTAGACGAGAATAAAGTCCTAATATTGGGAAAGGAACATTTATTGAGGTTTTTTTAAGAAGACATTTGAAAAAAAATCAGCAAAGTTGAAAGCTTTTTCCGCTACTGTACATGACAAAGCCGAGAGGGATTTTTTAAAAACATTTACTTTGTTTTGAGTCTAAGAGCCCATGAATGTCAGCGTAAGAGAGCCTCCATGGTTCCAAAGAGAGGATCTGGCCAAACTGGAGAGCAATCACAGCCTGACCTTCCTGAGAAGGTTAAGAGGCATGTGAAGATGGTGAAGGAGGGACGTGATCATAATCGTCTCACTTGCCTCCACTTTCGGGCTCTTTTGCGTGGCGCCACGTCCATCTACTTCTCCTCGCTGGGTCACGGTCAAAACAAACGCATTTCGCTTCGTTTGAAGACGGTTTGGGACGTTTTTGCTGAAGACGATTAAAGAGGCGGAGCTGCCCTGCGAACGAGCCACCTCGAACAAGGCAAGACCACGAGCAGGAACGTCCGTCATCGGCGTGAAAATGTGATATCGGATCGTTTTTTTCTGCCGGATGTGCTCCATTCAGTGGATTTATATCCAAGTTTTATATACAGCATTTGAATATAAATTGCATCGGTCAAAAAATGCAAAATGTTATGTATGGGTGCTCGGCTAGCTCGGCGCGACATGGCGAGAACCCCGAGGAAGAAGCGAGCAGGACGTCAGCCAGGTAAGGTGCAGGAAAAAGAGTCTTTTTAATAATGAAGATGCAAGGCAGGAACAAAAAACAGGAACACGGGAAGCGAAGCACATACGACATCCAAAAGGCAAAAAGGCAAAAGGCAAAACTCACAGTTGGAGCAACAAGATCAACGTATGGTAACAAAGACGAACTCACATGCAATGACCCGACAAAA
>QODF01000088.1:990513-1185922 GCA_024372805.1 Oostethus manadensis | reverse complement strand
TGTTATGAATGGGTGCTCGGCTAGCTCGGCGCGACATGGCGAGAACCCCGAGGAAGAAGCGAGCAGGACGTCAGCCAGGTAAGGTGCAGGAAAAAGAGTCCTTTTAATAATGAAGATGCAAGGCAGGAACAAAAAACAGGAACACGGGAAGCGAAGCACATACGACATCCAAAAAGCAAAAAGGCAAAAGGCAAAACTCACAGTTGGAGCAACAAGATCAACGTATGGTAACAAAGACGAACTCACATGCAATGACCCGACAAAACCAAGATGCACACACCTGAACTTAAATACCAAGAAACACAAATGAGAAACAGGTGTATCTAATTAACGGAAAACCAACTAGTAACGAAAACAGGAAAACCCCACAACCAAGGAAACCCCACATAACCTAAACTGTCACGCGCAACACCCGGATCGTGACACAAAAACGGAAAAATCAGCAGTAATATGCAAAGATAAAGTCAAACTTTTATGAAAATAATGTAATAATTTGAAGATTAGTATACTAGTATGCAACCTTAGCTTTACTGGCTTTTCGAGCTGTTTTGAAGAAAAAGACGACAAAAAAGAGCAATACATATAAAGAGAACAGCAAGACATACAGGGAAATAAGACAGAAAAGAGCAACAGGTACGGATAAAGCGGCCAGCGAGAGGAGCGACCATACAGGCAAAGAAGAAGCAAAGAAGAAACGGGTGTGGGCAGGGAAGATAGCGAGACATACCAAAAAAGAACACAGAAAACTGCAATAAATACGGGGACAGCGAGATGAGTGAGACATACGGGAAAAGAAGACAGAAATGAGCGACAGGTACGAATAAAGCGGACAGCGAGACAATCGAAGCATATAGGGAAAGAACCTTGATAGGAGCAACCGGTATAGACAAAGAAGACAGCGAGACACACAGAAAACGGTGACAGAAAACAGCGATAAATACAAATAAAGAGGACGGTGAGACATAAAGTGAAAGAAGCCAGAAGTACAGGTACGGATAAAGCGGCCAGCAAGCGAGCGACCATATGATGGAAGAAGACGGAAAAGAGCGATAAATATGAGGACAGCGAGACAAGTGAGACATATAGGAAAAGAAGACAGAAACAATCGACAGGTACTAAGAAAGTGGACACCGAGACTAGCGAAGCATACAGAAAACAAAGACAGAAACGAGCAACAGGTACGGATAAAGAGGACAGCGAGACGAGCAAAGAAGACAAAAAGAATGCAGATAAAGAGGACAGCGAGACGGGCAAAGAAGACAAAAAGAATATGGATAAAGAGGACAGCGAGACGAGCAAAGCATACAGAAAACAAAGACAGAAACGAGCGACGGGTACGGATAAAGCGGACAGCGAGACGAGCAAAGAAGACAAAAAGAATGCAGATAAAGAGGACAGCGAGACGGGCAAAGAAGACAAAAAGAACACGGATAAAGCGGACAGCGAGACGAGCAAAGAAGACAAAAAGAATGCAGATAAAGAGGACAGCGAGACGGGCAAAGAAGACAAAAAGAATGCAGATAAAGAGGACAGCGAGACGTACACGGAAAGTAGACCGAAAGGAGCGATAAATACGAGGACAGCGACACGAGCGATAGTCACGGGGAACGAGGGAAGTGGTCTGAGCGCGGCAAACGTCCCGTCAGTCGTTTGCCAGCTTTCATTTGATGAACTCCACAAATTGCCAAGACGCGGAGGCGCCGCCGCAGCGCCAAATGAGCACGGTCGGAGTGATCGAGATGAAATCTGGCGCTCAGACGGCGGCTGATGCGGGAAAAGGTCAGCGGTGGTTGCAGCTTTGGCGGGCTGGGGGGGGGCATGAGACGGTTCAGTGACACATTGCTCAAAGTGCAGCGTGGACATCACTTTAACTATTCTCTCTCCGCTCTGCGGTGACGAAGAGCGACTAAGCGGCCGGTTTAGAGAGAAAGCGTCCCCCTTATCCAAGGATGCTCAACGAGCGGAAAGGCTCTCCAAAATCCTCAGTGAGGCGAGCAAGGTTGGGCGGCGAGCAGGGGCCGGGGGGGTCCGACTACCTTGACTCACTCACAACGGACCTCCAGTCCAACGACCCTTTCGCTCCAGATGCTTCGTTTGCGAGGCTGTTCCGGCGGAACGCCGGGGATGCGTGTTAGCAAGCGGGTGAGTAAGGCGCCGGCCGTAATGGGCCCGGACACTTGTCACCTCGCCTCTCGCTCACACACAAAAGGCCGCGCTGCTAAACGACCCGACGCCATTTTCTTCCTTACGTAACGCAACCGCCAGGGCGGCCGCTTGTGTTCGCACGCGCGCTCCTCGTGAACCTCGGCGGCGGGTCGGCACGGGTGCGACGCCGTCAGGTAGACGTGACACCTCGCGCCCCGAGGTGCCGGCTCCGCCGCCACCGACGGTGTGAGTGACAGCTCGACACCTCTCCAATAGACCTGCCAAATTAGGAGCCTACTAATTAGTGCCACTGATGGTACCCATCGGCCTGGGGGTGGAACAGAGTTTGCTGATGTGCAGGATAAATTAGGGGGGGTCCAAATTAAACCCAAGGCCATTTTTTATTGGCCTGCAACCCGTCCTAAAAATGGACTTGAACAAAAAACAAAAGAAACAACAACAACAGCAAACAGTCTAAGAAATTAGCAGTCATTTTAGTAGCTTCAATGTAAAACATTTTAATACATTTTATTTTTTTAAACACTGGGAATAAAGAACTTATTCATTCTTTCAAAAAAGTCAAAATTTTACGGAAAAAATTGTAAAATAATTAGAAAAAAGTATGTCATTTTAGTAGTATAAAGTTGAAATATAAAAGAAAAAATACTTTCAAGAAAATATGGGAATAAATAATTAATTTTACAAAAATAAAGTAAAAAAAATGTCATTTTATGGGAAAAATAGTAATATTTTAAGGAAAAATAATTTGGAAATATTAAAGAAAAATGATGTTATTGTATATTGTCGGAAAAAATAATTAATTTTGCAAGAATAAAGTAAAAAAAGACCAAAAAATTTTTCATTTCATGGGAAAAATTAGTAATATTATAAGAAAAAATAAGATCATTTTAGTAGCATAAAGTTGAAATATTAAAATAAAAAAACATGTTTTTTATGTGATTTTATGACAAATAAACAAAGCAACAAAACAAATTGGACATTTTTGAAAAATTAAATTGCAGAAAAAGAAAATAAAAAATGTATAAGTCAAAAAGTTAAGAAAAATATATATATTTTGTGGAAATAAATTAGTTATATTATAACTAGTAATGTTAAAATAAAATAAATAAATGTGAAATAGTTGCAAAAAATGTGATTAATAAGTCTGATGGTTTTTAGTGTTGACAGTAATATTGATTGGCTGGGATAGCACATGTTGGCTAGCCAAGAGCTATGTGCACATGTTGCCACATGTTGTGCACATGTTGCTCTAGCAACGCCACCACTTTTGGCCAAGTGTCCTATGCTGTGCATAAATAGAGACAAGATTTTGCCCTAACCTGCCCTGATTTTATTGTGTGAGAAACAATCCAAAAGAAGACAAAATCATCCTTCAATTTATTCAGTTATTACCAACATCACTTTTACATCATTCATTCACTTTGTTTTAGATCATTTGAGTCCTGAATCCGGATTTAGGTTGTGAGATACGAATATAATAATGATTGTAATAATATAATATTCATAACCAAAGTAAATGATGCTTCCAAGTGGAAGCAGATCATTTATAAGTTATATATGTACTATATATGTGTGATCTGAAGTGTTTCATTACTACCAGGGGTGTAATATTCTTATTCTACTCTTAATAAATATAATACTCTAAAATAATAAAAAATCATCATGTTACATCATTTGTATGCATGATCATGAGCCAATGTGAAATAAATAGCATATACATAATTACACTATATAGCATATACATATATACAGTTAGTTTATATATATTTTAGGAGCATACGTTTGAAACATTATAGAAAAAAGACACGTTTTTTAAAATGGTATTATTTTGAGAAAGAAACAAAACAACAAAATGAAGTGTGCGGAAAATAAAGACCAGAAGTCAAAACATTACTAGAAGAAAAATTTACCAAAAAAAGTGAAATTGTTAGAAAATTTAGAAGAAAAAATGTAGTAATTTCCAGGAATTTTTTGTTGGGGGAAAAAAAATGTTATGATATTATGGGAATAAAGACAAAACATGATGAATAAAATAAAAAAAAAGTCACAATATTACGAGAAGAAGAAAAAGCATTCGGAAAATGTAAGAAGTGAATAAAAAGCGAGCGAATTTGATGTCGCCGTGCGGGCATCCTGGAAAAAAGTGCAAAACGGCCGAGCGAGTTCACCGAGATCCCGATCTCCCGATTCACTGAATTGCTCTTCAGCGTCAGAGAGCGCCAAATCCCAATCCGAGGTGACGTCTCACTCCGGCGGCCTCCGTTTCCGTCCGAGCTCCATAAAGATCGGTGTGAGAACGTGACTTTCCTCGGTCCGCTTGGCTGCTTCAACCTTCCAGCTTTGCGAGACACGACGAGGCGTCGCCGCGTGATTTATGACGGGAACGCCTCATTCTTGTTTTTGAAACAGCTTTGGACGGCAATCTGCATATATTTAAATGTCCGGGGGCCCTGCTTTAATATTCAGGGATGATTTTTTTTTTGTCCACATACATTTTGGTTTGTGTCACCTTAGATTAAATTATTACCGTGTTGCAGTCTTGGCGGCGCCGCCCCCGGGCTCTTATTTACTGGAATCAATGGCCCAGTAATGAAAATCCATTTTTCATCGTATCGCCCCCCCCCACTGTCTTTTATTTAGTTAGCCGTGTCTAAGCAAGCAATTCATTGTGTGTAAATGGCACCGCGCTGTCCCCCTCCCCTTGGTGCAAGTTTGCTACGTAAAGGGAAAGGGGCGCGGGCGGCACCTAGCTCGCATACGTAATGCGCCACGGAGGCAAGAGTTCATCCTGGAGGGCACGGCGAATAACGGCGAGGTAATATCGCACGCCGGCGGTTTTGCATACTGAAATATCTCCATCTCACCAGCGCCATGCATATTGAAATGGGCCTTGTTTATTGGCTCGCCGTGATGAACCGACACGAGGCGGGGGGGGGGGGGGGGGGGGGGGCGAGGAGCACACGGCTGTGTTGGCCTGGGATGCCTGCAGCCGATTTTTGTTTTGGTTTTGCTTTGTTTTTTCTGGCGGAGGGGTAGGATGCAGCACATTTCTAAAAATTGGTCATTGGACAACACAGCAAAAATACAAAACCTGGGGAAAATAAAAGGAAAAAAGGGAAAAACCTGCAGTAAAAAGTAAAGAAAAAATAGAACAAAAACAAAAGTAAATATGAAAAAAAAATCAGCAGAAAAATAGAAAATATAGAACAAAGCAGCCATAAAAAAGGTTACAAAAAATAGGAAAAATAGAAAAAACAGCAATAAAAAGGGTAGAAAAATCAGCTGTAAAAAGTAAAGACAAAAATCGGAAAAAAAACATCATGAAAAAAAGGGAAACAAATCAGCAGCAACAAATGAGAAAACATGGGGGGGGAATTAAAAAGTAGTAAAAAGAGATTGAAAAAAAATCAGCAGTAAAAATTGGAAAAGTTAGAAAAAAAGAAAAAATCAGCAGTAAAAAGTGCAAAACATAGAACGAAATAGACAAATCAGCCATAAAAAAATATTAATAAAATATATAAAATACAGAAACAAACTAGCAGTTTAAAAAGCGAAAAAATAGAGAAAAAGAAGAACAAGGTCAGCAGTAAGAAGTAAACAAAAAAGAACTAAATCAGCTGTAAAAAGCCAAAGATGAGAAACAAATCAGCGGAAGTAATAAATAGAAAAAATAGAATAAAGTTGACAGTAAAAAAGATTGAAAAAATAGAAAAAAATCAGCTGAAAAGGGGAAAAATGAAAATGTTGTACTTTTATGGCAATAAAGTCATAATATTACAAGAAGGAAAGATTATTGGAGAAGGAAGTTGAAATGTTTGCAAAATTAAAAACAAATCATAATTTTGTTAGCACATTTGGTAGCAGTTTTCACTTTGTGGCCCTCGTTGGGAAAAGTTTGCCAAACGGCCCGAATAACCTCCGAGTCCGACTTTGCTCGCTACGGAATAACGACGGCGCCGAGCCCAAAACCTCGTTTTAAGACCAAATTTAGTAGCGCTCGCCAGCGGGCCGGCGGCGCCAGGCGTCGTTAACGCGGCTTTTAAGCGCCCGACTTGTAAACGAGGCCGAACGCCCGCCGCCGCTTTATCGCGTGCGGCGTGAGCGCCCGCGCGCCGTCTCTTAGTATTCGCGGCGGGACGCCGAGGAGAGCGAGGAGCCCCCCCCCCCGCCTTGCGATAAAAATTAATAACTGAATAAAAATGTAAATAAAGATTTGCTTCAAATGAGTTGTCTGTCGAAATAATTCTCTTGTCGCCTTCCTCCTCCTCCTCCTCCTCCCTCCTCCCTCCATCTTTAGGATGGGAGGGGCGAGCGGGGTTATATCGAGCTGTCCTATGGCGTGTGACCTTTTGAAAGCGGCTCGGTGAGGGTTGATTAAAGACGTATTAAATTTGTTTAAATAAAGCCCCTTGTAATGGCACATCATTTGTAAGAAGCTATTAGGGGGGGTGGGGGGGGTGTCTCCATTATTTGCATGAAAATGTGCCGCTCGCTTAAATCGCGCACGAGAGGCTTGACACGTGTAATTTCAACCGCACCTCCGTGCTGTCACAACACGCTGATCAAACACCCCGCGACGCCTGCCCCGGAGGGGGGGGGGGGGGGGGGGGGGGGGGGGGGCTGCAGAAAAACGCCGCCCACCTTTGGAGTGGGGCCTTCAGCTTGGCGGGGAAAAAAACACAAAGCTTGGTCAGGTATCAGCAAATCATATCAGTCATGTGATGGTACATTTCCACTAAACACCTTTTTTTTAAATAAAGGAAATCTTTTTGTGTTTAAAATACAGAAAACCTGTTTACGACCTTCCAAATTTGGCTTTTAACATAATTAGAGACCTCTAGACATGAAATAACACCCCTACAGTCACCTGTTGAGTCCTATTATCCAATATAGTAAACCTAATAAGAAAAAATAAGACAGAAAACATGTTTACCACCTTCGAAATAGACTTTTTGACATTATTAGAGCTCTCTAGACATAAAATAACACCCCTATAGTGACCTTTACACTCCTATTACCAAATATAGTAGACATAATAAGAGAAAATAGGAGATAGAAAACATGTTTACCACCTTCTAAACAGACTTTTTGACATTATTAGAGCCCTTTAGACATGAAATAACACCCCTAAAGTCACCTTTACGCTTCTATTACTAAATATAGTAGACATAATAAGAGAAAATAGGAGATAGAAAACATGTTTACCACCTTCTAAACAGATTTTTTAACATTATTAGAGCCCTCTAGACATGAAATAACACCCCTACAGTCACCTTTACGCTTCTATTACTAAATAAAGTAGACATAATAAGAGAAAATAAGTCATATAAGAAATGGAAAACCTGTTTACCATCTTCTAATTACAGGTTTTAACATTATTAGATCCCTCTAGACATGAAATAACACCCCTATAGTCAGCTTTACATTCCTGTTACCCAATATAGTAGACAGAGACAATAGGACATAGAAAATGTGTGTACTAGTGAAGTGAAGTATATGAGATAAAAAGTCATAAGTCATAAAAAGTCAGTATGAAAGTCATAATTATCACCTTTATATTTTTAATTGTCAAAATTATGA
The DNA here is from genome assembly GCA_024372805.1 of Oostethus manadensis. Lineage (NCBI taxonomy): Eukaryota > Metazoa > Chordata > Actinopteri > Syngnathiformes > Syngnathidae > Oostethus > Oostethus manadensis. The sequence goes on along the minus strand of QODF01000088.1, from coordinate 1,178,176 downwards.
GATCAAAAAATCGTCATTAGACATTAGACATTATTGAGATAAAAAATCCAAATCAGGAGAAAAAAGTCAGAATTATGAGACCAAAAGTCCTAATTATGAGAATAAAGTCACAATTATGTGACTAAAAAATCATGGGGAAAATGATAAATATGAAATAAAAATGAAAATTATGAAAAAACCGTCATAGTTATGACCTCAGAAGTCATAATGATCATTGAAATAGTGGATGATGCTCAAGACTCATTATGACGCGGAATTGGGCTTCCTTGTTGCTGTTGGCTGACGCGTCCCACAAAAAAGAAAATCAATGAAGGTTTGAAGAAAGAACCTCCACAAACAACTCAGCTCATTTCCGGCTTCTGTTTCTTTCGGGCTCCCGGTTCGATCCGAGAGGCGTTCGCCTGGACGTGAGTGGAGGGCAGTCAGCAGAGCGTGATGCTGAAACTCTCCGGCGCTGACTGGAAACCAGTTTGGGGGAATTTGTCAGGGTTTGAAGAGAAAGCCTTTTCAGCTTTTAAAGTTTTTAAAGTTTCCTCCCTGAATCTATGCTACTAAACGACATTGCTGTTCTCCACCAGGTTATTATTGCACTTTATTCTCATATTACACATTTTTCATTTTCATTACAATTTGATTTTCTTTGGTTTGTTTCTCATAGTATTAACATTTTAAGAAGAAATATGTTTTATATAATTTTTTCAACTCTATGCAACTACAATGACATTATTTTTCCTCAAAATATTACCAGTTTATTCTTATTAAATTTATTTTTTTTCCTATTATTTGGACTTTATTCTCCTAAACTCTCCTAAAACTATTTCAATATTCTTCTTGTAATGTTTAGTATTACAGTATTATGGAAGAATTCCCATAATATTTTGACTTTATTCTCATACTATGCATTTTTCCTTGACATATTTTTTTTTATTACTTTTTCATTTTGTTTTGTTTGTTACTACTACTTTATTACTACTTCAGGAATACATAATATATACAATACATAATACACATAACAACAACAACAACACATAATATTTCTTCTTTAATATTTTGTATTACATTTGATATTTCCTCATAATATGACAAGTTTAGTCTCATAAAACTGTTACTTTTTTCATTTAATATTTTGACCATATTTTTATTTTAAAAAGTGTTGTCATTTCTGCTGTTTATTTTGACTTGTTCAACTTTCTTGTAATCTTATTCATAATATCATGATATTATACCCATAATATTTTCACTTTATTGTCATTATAAATGTTTCCCCAACTTAATTTTCTTTTAGTTTGTTTCTCATAATATTATATTTTTAAAAGTGTATTTTTATAATATACTTAATATTTTTTAATAGTTTTTATGTTTTTATTTTTTTAGTTTTGAGTTAGTTTAATTGTTTTTTAATATTGTTTAATAGTAATTCAAATGTATGGTATTAAAATGACACCTTATTCTCATTAAAATGTGACCTTTTTTCTCAGTAGAATAATAATTTTTACACATAATATTTTACATATATTCTCATAGAATTACTGCTTTTTTTTTCTCATTTGAACAAAATTTTTTGTCTGGTATTTTGTCTTAATTCTTATAAAACATTTCATTTTGTTTTTATAATTTTATTTTATTATTATTATTATTTGTATTGTTTTTAGTAACATTTTTAGGTTTTTATTTTTTAGTCTGGAGTTTAATAGATTTTAATAGTATAAAATTACCACTTTATTCTCATAAATAGGCCACCTTTTTTCTTGTTAGATAAATAATTTTTTCACATATTATTTTGCGTTTCTTCTCATACAATTACCGCTGTTTTAGTTATTTTGCTGATTTTTTTATCATTCGAATACTATTTTTTTGGCTGATATTTTGACTTTATTCTTGTTTTTTTCCTTCATTATTCCTTAACCTTCTTTACGTAATTTTTTTTCACAATATTGTCACATTATTCCCATAGTATTTTGACTTTATTTACATATTATAATATTTGACCTAGTTTATTTTCCCAAACATTAAAAATTGGTTTCTTTAAAAAGAAACCACATTTTCTGTAATGGATATAATCTTCATTGTCGTGTATATTTTGAAAATGTGCCACGGGCCCACCCAGGCTGCAATTTGGACACCCCCTTATAGATATTTATATATATATATAATTTTACCTGTCAACATTCTGGCAATTTAAAGTAATAAGTACTTCATATGCTGTAGTACATATTGGTGTATTTATTCCTTAGTCATAATTTAATTGCATTTAAATTACAATTTTGTTGAATTGCATGCCACAAAATGCGGTAAAATGACATTGTTTTTGTACAAAGCTGGTATTTTTTTTCCATGTTTTAAGTACCGGTTCCGGCGCCGTTTGAAAAGTACCGATCTGGCACGGGTGTGGGTTTTATGTAAAGGACGTGCCTTCGAAAAGCTACACGGGGAAACAAGCGGGGCCCCGAGCGACTTCGTTTTAAACGGAACTAATTTATGCACACATCGAATTCCTCGCCAACGTGGAGCCGGAATATTAAAGCGATGCATTTCCTGTCGATGGCGATGCCGCGCTCCTCATCTAAAATGTGCGATGTAGTCGAACATGAAATGGAAATTTGCCCCAAACTGTGTTTGTCGGGACTGTGGAAGGCGCTTCCGTGCACGCTTACTTGCGTTTGTGTGTGTCGGAAGATGCTTGGTGTGTAGAAGCGGGTCAGAACTTCATTTCCGTATTCACGAACACACTAAAAATCATGTGTGAGTATTTAGCTAGGATGTGGCGGATCCAGCAGCTACAATCATCAAGCTAATTCAACGAGACTGCTGGCTAAAAGACAACAGTGGCACATTACTTACAGACACTTACTGTAACAAAGAGCATCCTATAGTTTGCACTCAAAGACGAATGTAGGGAACAAGGAACTCTCCCAATGCTAATATCTGGGAGGCTATATAATCAAAGTTTTTATAGGGGTGTTATTTCATGTCTAGAGAGCTCTAATAATGTTAAAATGTGTATTTATAAGGTGGTAATTACGTTTTATATGTCTTATTAATCTTATTTTCTCTTTTTATGTCTACTATATTGAGTAATAGGAGTGTAAAGGTGAACATAGGGGTGTTATTTCATGTCTAGAGGGCTCTAATAATTTTAAAATGCGTATTTCTAAGGTGGTAATTACGTTTTATATGTCTTATTAATCTTATTTTCTCTTTTTATGTCTACTATATTGGTTAATAGAAGTGTATAGTTGATTATAGGGGTGTTTTTTTCATGTCTAGTGGGCTCAAATAATGTTAAAAAGTAGTATTTAGAAGGTGGTAAACAAGTTTTCTATGTCTTATATGTCTTGTGTTCTCTTATTATGTCTACTATATTGAGTAATGAGTGTAAAGGTGAACATAGAGGTGTTATTTCATGTCTAGAGGGCTCTAATAATGTTAAAATGTGTATTTATAAGGTGGTAATTACGTTTTATATGTCTTATTAATCTTATTTTCTCTTATTATGTCTACTATATTGAGTAATAGGACTGTAAAGGTGAACATAGGGGTGTTATTTCATGTCTAGAGGGCTCTAATAATGTTAAAACGTGTATTTCTAAGGTGGTAAATATGCTTTATTGTTTTATTAATCTTATTTTCTCTTTTTATGTCTACTGTATTGGGCAATACAAGTGTATAGGCGTATATACTATATTGGCTAATAGGAGTGTAAAGGTGGCTATAGTGGTATTATTTCATGTCTAGAGGGCTCCAATAATGTTAAAACTGTATTTTAGAAGGTTGTAAATAGGTTTTCTATCCTCTAATTATGAAAATACTCCATTCATAAACAAGGAATCCTAGTTTGCAGAAAGGGACTAACAGTCGCAGGACCAGCCAAACCAAGAAAAGAAAGTGTGACTTGGGAAAATACAGTAATGAAAATACAAAACACAATGATCCCAATTCGAAATAAATTCTACGCCAGTAAGCGCAGGCCACATAGCACAGGTACGCATGACCTTTCAAATATCCACGTTCCGAAATGTAATCAGCGTGATGCCACCCGTCCGGCGAGGGGGCCGATGGGTAACTGCCACCCTGCTTTTACAGGGCGGGGGAAGGTTTACATCACACCAAACAAGCAGGAAGTGATGCGTTTACGCTGTGTAAACCTGCGCCCGGCATGCAGGATGCTGCAGCTGCTTGGAGTGGACCTGCTGGATGGAAGCTATGAGCAAGCACGCTCCGGCTGCCGCGTAGATCCAAACACTCAGATCATGTTTACGTTCCGTACGGCCTCATCTGTGTGCCTACCGCACCACACAGCCCTGCTTCCTGACTCCAGCTCACCTTGGGTAAGATTCCTTCTTTCCATAATTAGAGCACACGATACCAGTTTTAACATTATTAGAGCCCTCTACGCATGAAATAACACCCCTATCCTCACCGTTATTCTATTATTAACCAGTATAACAGACACACTAAGAGAAAATACGACATATAAGACATAGGAAACTTGCTTACCACCTTCTAAATACACTTTTGGACATTGTTCGAGCCCTCTAGACATGAAATAACACCCCTATAGTCACCTTTACACTCATTACTCGATATAGTAAACATACTAAGAGAAAATAAAATATAGGACACATGTTTACCACCTTTTAAATACACAGGAAGCATGTCTGCTATGTTTAAATACATTTTAACATTGTTAGAGTCCTTTAGACATAGAAAAACACCCCCACAGTCACCATTGCCCAATATAATAGACACCGTAAGAGAAAATGAGACATAAAAAACCTTTTTGCCACCTTTTAAATACGCTTTTTAACATTATTACAGCCCTCCAAACATGAAATAGCACCACTATATTCATCTTTACATTCATATTACCCAATATAGATAGCATAATAAGAAAAAATAAGACATATAAGACACAGGAAGCTTGTTTACCATGTTTTAAATACACTTTTTAACATTGTTGGAGTCCTGTCTACATGAAATAACACCCCTAAAGTCACCTTTACACTCTAATTACCCAAGTCCTAATAAGAGAAAATAAGACATATAAGACACAGGAAGATTGTTTACCGTGTTCTAAATGCACTTTTTGACACACCTACACGCGTTCTAAACATGAAAGAACACCCCTACACTCACCTTTACACTCTTATTACTGAAAAAGACACGATAAGACGAAATAAGACATATAAGACATAGATAACTTGTTTACCACCTTTTACATTTTCCACTTTTTAACGTTATTAGAGCCCTCTAGACATGAAATAACACCCCTATAGTCACCTTTGCCCCCCATTACCCAATACCGTAGACATGATATGAGAAAAAGATACGTTAAAAAGGTTCAAGGGGTTCAAACAAGTCAAGTGGTAGACCCGAAACAAATGTCACCAGACATGGGCCCCAGGATCCTATTGGCTGTTCGTCAAGAAACGAGAGCCTCCTCGGCTCAAATGAAGGTTGTTACTGGTGCCGAGCGCAGGCCAAATTTCCACTGAATTGCTCGTTTGGATTTTGCGTGGGAGCAGCAAATCTGGGACACTGGAAGGTGGAGGAACATTTGATTCTCTGCAAACCTTGACGGTCCCGTTGGCTTCCGAGGTTGCTGGCATGGCAAGGAGATCCCACCCGAGATGTTTCCCGCACGGCACAGTCATGATCCTTCAAGGGAACAACGGCGCGTCAGGTTATGCAGGGGCGTCAAACGGCATCCGGCTACGTGGAGATGATGACTGAAGGCCCTCGTCTGGCATCCTCAAGATCCAGCAGTGCCAAACCTAAACTAGCGTGTAGGATACGAGTCTGTCAGCTCAACTCCTGCAGCCTAAAAGCCAAGATGCCCCCAAGCCGCGCCGTACGTGCCACCTCGTTCCAGCTGGCAGGAAGCGAAGCCGACGTTGCAGAACAGAGCGCTAATTAGAGGTCAGGCGTCTGACCGGCAGCAAATCAGCGCCATTTTTCAGCGTTATCAATTAAAACGCTGTAATTACACGCCTGGGGAACTACCAGAACCCGGCCTTTGACCCCGGCACCTGTGCGGAGGTGGTCTTTCGGCAAAGCCCGAGCGCGTAACCCGGTTACGCCGCCCCGCGGCCTCCCATCAGCACCTGGGAAAAGGGATTGGAGCGAGCAGATGGAGGCTTTCGCGGCCGCATTACCTGCCAGCGCTTTGACGAACAGGAACAATACAGGCGGTGCTAATAAAGCCCAATCAAACATGACGACCCGCTAATGACGCTCACTTCTCTGTCCCCCCACGGCAGAGCTCGGCGCCACTTAGTCCTCATCAAGCGGGTCTGCGGAACACAGCGAGCTCATCCGCTCTCCTCTTTTGTCGACGCGTTAGCGCCTCCTCTTCCAAAATCCCTAATGCTAACGTGTGAGTCTGTTTGTTTGTCTGGTGTGTCTTATTTTCTTTTATTAGGTCTACTGTATTAGCTAATAGGCATGTAAAAGTGACTATAGGGGTGTTATTTCATGTAAAAAGGGCTCTAACAATGTTTAAAAGTATATTTAGAAAGTGATAAACAAGTTCTCTGTGTCTTGTATGGTCTATTTTATCTTATTACGTCTACTAGATTGGGTAATAGGAGTGTAAAGGTGACTATAGGGGTGTTATTTCATGTCCAGAGGACTCTAATCATGTAAAAAAAAGTGTATATAAAAGGTGGTAAACAATATTTCAATGTTTTGTTTTCTTTTATTATGTCCACTATATGGGGTCATAGGAGTGTAAATGTGACTATAGGGGTGTTATTTTGTGTCTAGAAGGCTCTAATCATGTTAAAAAGGTGTACTTAGAGAATTGTAAACAATATTTCATTTTTTTGTTTTCTCTTATTATGTCTACTATATTGAGTAATAGGAGAGTAAAGGTGACCAAAAGGGTGTTATTAAATGTCTAGAGGGTTCAAATAATGTTAAAAAGTGAATTTAGGAGGTGAATATTAAGTTTTATGTCTTATTGTATCCTATTAGTATGCCTACTATATTAGCTAATAGGAGTGTGAAGGTGACTATAGGGGTGTTATTTCATGTCTAGAGGTCTCTAATAAGGTTAAAAAGTCTGTTTAGAAGATGATAAACACGTTTTTAGTCTTATTTTCTATTATTTTGTCTACTATATTAGGTAATAGAAGTGTAAAGGTGACTGTAAAGATGTTAGTTCATGTCTTAAAAAGTGTATTTAGAAAGTGATAAGCAGGTTTGAACCCTATTTATGTATCATTTTCTCATATTGCGTCTACAATATTGGTAATAGCGGTGCAAATGTGACCATAGGGGTGTTATTTTATGTCTAGAGGTCTCTAATAATGTTAAAAAGTGGAAAATTTACAGGGTGGTAAACAAGTTCTCTTATTATGTCTACTACAGTACAGTATATTAGGTAATAGGAGTGTAAAGGTGACTATAGGGGTGTTTTTCCATGTGTGGATGGCTCTAGTAATGTTAAAAAGTGTGTTTAGAAGGTGGTAAACAAGTTTCCTATGTCCTATTTTCTCTTATTATGACCACTACATTCGGTAATAGGTGTGCAAATGTGACTATTTTCATGTGTAGATGGCTCAAAAACCATATTTAAAAGGTTTTCTATGCTCAAAGTACCCAAAACATTCTATTTATAAATAAGAATTTTCACCTGGTGAAAATGAACTGATCACAGGCGGGTCTGGAATGAATAAAGTGGAATAAATGGAGGGATTGTTATGAATACATATACTGTACATATATTGTGTATGTAAGCCTGCGTGTATCATTTTCACCACTTTGTGCACTCAATTGTTGTATTTTATGTTGCGTAATCATTCCAGAGTGTTTCAAATCAACTGAAGGAGCTCGAAGACTGCATGTGAAGTGCCGACCCCAAACGTCTCCGTGGTGTATCTACCAAGGGTACGGAGTATGGAGGAAAATTCCCGGTTCGTGTTCTACATTATGCTGTTAGTTCTCGTGCTCCCTTAGCTGTGGGGGCTCCGCTGTGCCGGGCTCTTAAGGCGGTTCCAGCTGGGAGGGGAAGGGCGAAGGCGCGGCGGGAGAAAAAAGTCTTGAAGTTTCCGTGTTTTGAAACGTGCACCTTCACTGAGTGTAGGAAAACATAGTTTTCCAGCCAGGGCCACGAAGTGAAAAAAAAAAGTGTACAGTATTTTTAAGTGCATCTCTGCTTTTTCAGGTAAGGGAAAAATACTATTATTAATTTCAATGTTGCCTTTTTTTCTCATTTTTGCTGTTTTTTAATTTAATTTTCTAAATATTTCCGCTTTCTTCTTTTAAAATCTTTTTGTTTAAATCCCATCAAATTTGGACTTTATTGTTGTAAAGGGATTATATTATTATAATATCACATTACAAATGATTTGAACTTTCTGCTTGTAAATGTCCCCCTCGTAATTATGACTTTATTCCCAGAATATTTTTGACTTTTTTCCCTACCTAATTTTTCCAAAAATTGGACATTGTTCTGTTTTATTTGTTTCTCATATTATGACTTTTTTTTTTAAAAGTATTTTTCTTTAATATTGCAACTTTATGCAACTTTATGACCATTGTTTAGTAAAATTGTGCCTTTTTTCTATTAATATTTTGACTTTATTTTCACAACATTTCAGTTGTTTTTTTCCATTTCTTGTTTGTTTATTTTATTTTCAAAAATTTTTAAATTGCTTGTAAATGTTCTTCTCGTTATACTATGACTTTACTCCCATAATATTTCAACTTTATTCTAGCAATGATTTTTTCTATATTTTGTACAATATCCTGCGATTGACTGGCGACCAGTCCAGGGTGTAACCCGCCTCTCGCCCAAAGCCAGCTGGGATAGGCTCCAGCATCCTCGTGACCCTAATGAGGATAAGCGGTATAGAAAATGAATGAATTTTTTTTTTTCATTACACTCACACACATATAAATAATTATATAATAATTAAGTTATGTGATGTATAATTTATAATATATATATTATTTTTATATATAATTTTTAAATATATTTTAATTATATTATTTATAGTTTTTAAAAATATTATTGCAACTTGTTCTTTTTTTACCATATTTTTCTTTACTATTTGAACTTCATGCTACTAAAATGTTTTTTTTTAAATATGTTTTCAATTATATTATTTCTAATCCTTTTTAAATAATATTTTCTTTTAATATGCAACTATTTTCTCTTAATATTTTCTGGGGAAAAAAACCTAACATCTATTTCTTTTTCTTTTTCAGTTTGAACTTTATGCTACTAAAATGATATATTTTTATATTTTTGTACAAAATATATATCATTATGTATGTATATATTATTTTACAAATATGTTTTACATTATATATGTGTTTTCTATTTTCTATTTTATCATATGAATTTTTTAGCTTAATATTTTGACTTCATCCCTGCAATATACTAATAAATATATATATGAAATAAATATATATATTTTTTTTTTTCCCCAACCAAATTTTCTGCTGCTGTTTTTTTTTCTATCAGCGTCCTTCTTCTACTTTGTCTTCTTCGCTTCATTCCCAATCCATTAGATTTGTATATTTGAACTTTGAAAAAAAGATGATAATATAATATGATTTTTATATGATTATTGGCTTGCCGCATTTTGGAAACGTCCTGAGATGTTCCCAGAGGAGCTGAGGATTTGTCTTCCTGCCTGGCCAGGTGGAGAGGCGGCCATAACGCTTTTTATCGCGCGCCATAAACCTGCGCAAACACAATGTGATTTGTTCTTCCTGCAAAGTGCCTGAGCTGTTTTTTATGCTCCACTTTGATTCTCCCTCAGCCTGTAAGAATCAAAAAGGTGAAACGTTCCCACGTCTGAGTCAAACGGATGAAATGCTCTTTTTAAAAGCCCGCAACATTTTGACTTTCAAAGCATCCGCCGCCGTAGTTTGTGTTTGACACTGATCGAGCGTAATCATCGCACGCACGCACGCACGCACGCGCACAGATTGCCCCCACCCCCGCTGCAAGCCCCGCTAACCACTCCAGGGAGCTGGAGACGCAATTAATGACATACATGCAGTACTTGAAAGATGTCAGGAAGAAAGGAAAAGCCAAGCGCACAAATGCACATTAAAGAGCCGTCCGTGTATGCGAGCTCGCGTTTCCATCCCTGGAGAGGGAGGGAGGGGGCCCCGACTCCCCTCCGACTCTTTTACTCTCTTACAATATTTTACACACACAAACAAAACCGTCACCGGTGAGTAAACACCTAGCTGTCGGTCTGGGAAAGACTTTTTTATTTTTCCGTTGCGGAGTTTTCCTGTTTATTGGGGATTCTCGTATATCGATCACCTTCACGCAGACGTCTTCTAACTGTCACAGTACTTACAGGTAACTCCAGACTGTCTTTGATCAGCCTGAAGCTGAGCCTTTACCATTCCGGTTTATTCTTCCATCCATTTTGGTAGTTGTCTTCCGTTTTTTGCCACAGGTCTCTGGTTTTGTTCTCCATTTGAAGGCATTGGAGATCATTTTAGCTGAACAGCCAAACATTTTTTGCACCTCTTCATAAGCTTTCCCCTCTCCAATCAACTTTTTAATCAAAGTACGCTGTTGTTCTGAGCAATGTCTTGCAGGACCCATTTTTCTCAGGCTTTCAAAGAGAAATGCATGTTCTGGTTTCATACTTAACTTGGATTTAATAGGGTTTTTTTTCACAAAATTGATCATTGATTGAATGCCACACTGCTATTTTTTGACACACCCCTTTCAGCTAATTGGCCAATTGCACAGCCTTAAGCGTGTGCATATCATGCTGGGTCTTGTTGGTTTTCTGAGAATCTACTGCAACTACTGGTAACTTGTTTGCCACGTAACAATAAAAATATACTAATAACAGAACTTAATCTGGTTAGTCACATTGCACTGCTATTATTTCCAACACTACTGCATGAAGGGATGCAAATTTTTTGTGTGAGTATTTTTAAGTATGACTAAAATATCCTATTTTTAGTATGAACTCCTTTTTGCTTTATTACATTTTATGTTTTATTTATTATATATATATAATTTTACATATAATTGTATATTATAATATATAATTTAAAAAAAAAATTTCTTTTTTTAAATTTCTTCTGAATAAGACATAATGTTATGTTATAATTGTGACTTTTTTCCTTTGATATTTTGACTTTATAATCATCAAATTGCAATAACTTCCCCCCAACCTAAATTTCCAGAAATTACCACTTCATTTTGTTTTGTTTGTTTTTCATATTATGACTTTATAAAATAATATGTTTTAACTTTAATATTTCAACTCTAATGTCCACCTAATATTACAAGTTTATTCTCATTGCTCTTCATTGAGATTTACCAACGATTTTAGATGTATTTTTTTATCTTGTAGTTACGGTTTTATTCCCACAATATTTCGACATTTTTCCGCAACTTATTTTTTCCAAAAATCCATTTGTTGTTTTGTTTGTTTTTTCTCATAATATTCTGACTTTTAAAAAAATGTCATTTATCTTTGAAATTTCAACTCTATGCCACTAAAATTATTTTTCCTTTAAATATTGCAAGTGTATTCTTGTAAAATTGCAACCTTTTTTCTCATTAAAATACAATATTTTAAATTAAATCTAGTAAAATCCCAGCTGTGTTTTTTAAAATATCTGCTATTGTTTGTATTTAATTTATTTTATTTTTATTTTAACTATTTTTTTAAATAACTTTTTTCTTGCAATTTATTCTCACAATATTTTGACCTTTTTCCACAACCTATTTTTCTGAAAATTACAATTTCATAAATTAGTGACTTTTAAAAATTACATAATTTTTCTTTCATTTTTCAACTTTATCCTACTAAAAAGACATATTTTTAAAAGTTTATTACCATAAACTTGAACTCTTTTGTTCTCATTATATTTGGACTTTATTCTCGTAAAATTGTAATTTTTTTACCCAATCTAAATTTACAAAAATTCCAACTTTATTCTGTTGTTGTTTTTCTAATTTTCAAATGAATTTTATTATATATATATTTTTGTATTATATACCTATATTTTTTATATGTTGTGGGCCAATAAAAAAAAAAGTGGGACACAAATGGGCCCCACTTTGAACACCCCGCATTTACTTTGACATGAATAGATTTTTTCACACCCTTCTCAAACTAGAGCTCCTCCCTATCCAGAATTTGGACATCAATGGGTCCCCACTAGTTCTATATTGATAGTGCTGAAATCTCACTGAGCGGCGCCGCTTCAGATGATGAATGGGTCCGGTCCAAAAGCTTGCCGGGCAAACAGGACAGGAAATAACAACGAGCAGGTCAAAGGGTTCTGACACTCGAAAGCGGGTGCCGTTGATTCGCATCTTTTCCCGCTAATGTATCCCGCTAATGGAAGACGCCTCGCGGCGAGCAGACGGGGGTGCCGCCAGAGCCGTGGTTGATTTAAAAGCGCGGAACATCTGCAACAAACCTTGGGCCGTTGTTAAGCAAATGAAGTTTGCCTGCAATTTGCCGCTCCGGCGCTAAACTTTCACCTCCGACAGCTGGAACTTCCAATGCGTACGTTATTAATTACAGCACAACTCTTCAGACATTCCTGGGTTGGTTCTTCTCGGGTTTGTGTGGTGCGTCTGCAATCAAATAGGCATGGAAATCAACCGTCACGGCCCCATTGGGGAGCTGCGGTTCCAATGTTTACCCCACTGAACCCGACGCCGCGGACCGGGAAAGCCAGGAGCTCCAGCGCGGCCATGCGGGGCTGATTACGTGGGGCGCCGAGTGTTTACGAGGGACCCCACATGTGGTGCTGTCCACGGCCCCACGGTTGCGTGCCACCCACATGTTGAAAATGTCAAACAAATAAGGTAGCGTCCCAAAGACCGAGATGGCGGCGCAGTCGTGATAACAACAACAAAACACCACCTTCTTGTTTTGATTTGCATTACTTCTTGAATTCAGCAAGTTTCTCACCTGAATCATCCAAAATGGAGTCAGAAAATGTTGCAAATGCTAACATTTTGATAAGGAAGATGAGAAATGCTTTTGACAACAAAACACACCACCTTCCTGTTTTGCCATGAGTTATTTCTTGAATTCAGTAGTGTTTCTCACCTCAAACCAAAATGAAGACCCACAAAGTTGCACATGCAAGCATTTTGATAAGAATAGTGTGAAACATCACTGACAACAACAAAACACCACCTTCATGTTTTGCCAGTTATTTCTTGAATTCAGCAGTGTTTCTCAACTGAATAAAACAAAACTTACAGAATGTTGCAAAAGCTAGCACTTTGATAGGAAAGGTGAGGAAACGCTATTAACAACATGAAGAAAACAACAAAACACCACGTTCCTGTTTTGCCATGAGTTATTTCTTGAATTCAGTAGTGTTTATTTCCTCAATAAACCAAAATGGAGCCATAGAAAGTTGAAAATGCTTGAGCTGTGATGAGGAAGATGGGAAATGCTGTTGACAACAAAAGACACCACCTTCCTGTTTTGCCATGAGTTATTTCTTGAATTTAGTAGTGTTTGCCACCTCAGTAAACCAAAATGGAGCCACGTTCACCGGAAAAAGTTAGCCCATAACGGGTAAGTTAGATTTTCATTTTTAAGCACCTCATCTATCTACTGTATCTATATTACAATTTCACCTTTCTTAAAACAAAGTTTTAGTTTCAGTAAGTTAGGCATGTTTTGATAATAAAAAATTCATTTTTAAAATATTTTATAAAAATATTTGATTGTTTTATTTCAAAATAAATAGAGTTGAATACATTTAAAAAATTGAGGAAAAAGTAGAAAAGGCAGACCAGGTAGCAGGTTTTCTCCCAAGGTGAGCGGAACATGGCGGCGAGTATCCGCAAGCCCGAGGCCCAATCACACATCTCAGAATATGCTGCTGTCAATTTAATATTCCTGGCCCGTGGGAGGGCGAGAGATCAGGTGACGGTGGTATAAATAGGCCATCCGCTATCACCTCACGGCGGCCCGACTCCTTGATGGCATCGGAGTGACTGACGAGGGCCTTCGATGTCACTTAGAATCAGGACGCTCGCCGCTGAGGGACCTCCGAGGACGAGGAGGCCGCGGTTCACGTCTGTGCGCTCTGAGGTGACGCGGGCGGAGGCGGCGGGGAAGAGCGGTGCCCGTGGCGGCACATACCTGAGCAGAATGGAACTGCCAGGCCCGACTATGCGGCGGGGGTGAGGAGATCTGTTTGGTAATTCAGGGAAGCCATCAAAATCTAAATATATATATATATTTTTTTTTTATTGAACATTACAACACCATATTTGATATCAATTTAACCATATTAATATTACAATAATGTAATTTTGTGATAGTGAAATAATTTTTTAATTACATTACAAAATTATATTAAATATTCATATTAATTTAATTTTTTGCTCGTCTGAAGTTTTAAAAAAAAATGTATATATTCAAAATAATTTAAACATTTATTAATTTTAATTAATTAATTTTTCAAAAATTACATTAAAATATTTGACATAATTTTGTAATGGATATAAATTATACAGAATCTGTAAATATATTATATTCGAATATTAAATGTCATTTTCTAGTCACATTTTGAAATAATAAAAACGTTTTTTTTTTTAAAATGAACAGGAACAAAACACTTCCTTCCTGTTTTGCCATGAGTTATTTGACTTCAGTAGCGTTTCTCACCTCAATAAAGCAAAATGGGGCCACACACAGTTGCAAATGCCAGCATTTTGATAAGGAAGGTGAGAAACGCTGTTGTCAACATGAACAAAACCTTCCTGTTTTGCCGTGAATTATTTCCTGAATCCAGCAATTCCTGAATTTTCACCTCAGTAAACCAGTATGGAGCCAGAGAAACTTCTAATAACAAATCATAACATTTTGATAAGAAGAGTGAAAAATGCTACTGACGACAACAACAAAACACCACCTTCTTGTTTTGCCATGATTTATTTCTTGAATTCGGCAGTGCTTCTGACTACAATAAACCAATGTGGAGCCAGAGAAAGTTGCAAATGACAGTAACAGCATCCTTATCAAAATGCTGACAACAACAACAAAACATCACCTTCCTGTTTTGCTGTGATTTATTTCTTGAATTTGGTAGTGTTTCTCACCTCAAATCTAAATGGAGCCACAGAAAGTTGCACATGCTGGCATTTTGATAAGGAAGGTAAACACTGTTGGCAAAAAGAACAAAACACCACCTTCTTGTTTTGCCATGATTTATTATTTGAATTCAGTAGTATTTCTTACCTGTATGAACCAAAAGGGAGTCACACAAAATTACAATGCTAGAATTTTGATAAGGAAGGTGGGGAAATGCTATTGACAACAACCACAAAACAAAACACCATCTTCCTGTTTTGCCATTAAAATGTAAAATAATAAACATGAACCAAAATATTTAATGATGTTGTAATATACATTAATTATATGAAAATATTTGTTTTCGTTTTGTGATATTTTGAAGTGTTTTTTAATTTTGAAACGCCAATATTTTACTATTTTTTTTTACATTTAAATGAAAAACATACTAAAAATATTTATATTCAATCAAATTAATATAAAAGAATATTTCATATAATTTTTCACTAGGTATTTATTATATTTATGTAATGTATTATGTTTTTAATAAATATGTGTATGAAATTATGTTTTATCTAATTTTGTAACAGCTATGTGTATTGAAATACTTATGTAATATTATAATTTAATAAATATTTACATTAACTAAAACGATAAATATTTTATGTAATTTTTTAATAGCTATTAAATTTAAATATTTATATGGACGTAACATTTTACTTTAATAAATATTTACATTAAATAAAGCAATAAAATATTTCACGTAATTTTGTGATAGCTATTTATTATATTTAAATATTTATGTTTATGTAATATTTTAACATATGTTTAAAACATATTTTGTAATAAAAATGCAACATTTGTAACATTTTTTTCATGTACAGTATAATAAAATATTTGATGTAATTTGTGATTATTGTTTTGAAATACAAATATTTGGAACACAACATCTAATGCAAATGCACCACAATATTAAATATATTTATTTTTTAATCATTACAAATATTGAATGCAATTTTTTGACAGTCTGAAGCATTAAAAAAAAAAAAATTAAATAAAAATTTATACCGCAGACTAGAAATATGAAATTTAATGTTTGTTATGTTTATTTAATGGCATTTAAATTTTGAAATGAACGTTGTGATTTTTTTGTTTGAAACAAAAATATAAATGTAGTATTGCTAATTGTTAAATCAAATAATGTATTTCTATTAAATTATTCAATTAAAAATATCTAAAGAAAACATGTTTTTTTTAAATATATGAAATACTGAATTTAATGATCTGAGGTGTTTTTTTTATGATATGATTTAATGATAGAATTTTAAGGAATTTTGTCCTATTGAAATTCAAGGTTAAATTGTATTTTATGTATTAAATAGAAATAATTGAAACATAGCTAGGTAATAACGTAATAAATGGGAAGTTTGGTGGGTCCGAGTGTAAAAGATGCAAAATGTTTGCATGCAAAAGCGTTTTTTGCCTTTTAATGCAAGAAAAAGTCGCAGTAGTTAGTAATTGCGACTCACTGGCAAGCAGGTGCATCTGCTACACTGCTAATTAGCGCGCTAATGTGCGGCTAAACTGCTAATTTAGCACGCGGGTAGCAAACGGTTGCGTTGAAGGAAGCGGCACCTGAGCATGCTTTGTTCGCCGGGCTGCCGTCCCCCCCCCCGGCTCAGCTTATAAAATTCTTAGTGCCGTCTCCATTATGCCGTTCTCCTGGAATCCCTGGGAAATTCAATGCACCATTTATAATTACTGCGCCAACTGCCGGCTGACAAGGCTCATCTGGCTCCGCGGGAGGAGGCCGTCGCTTCGCCGAGGTACCTCTGCTGCGCCGACGCCCTCCTCTTGTCACTACAAATTCCCGTCTTTACCTACGCAGCCGGTGGCGCCATCAAATATGGATACACGAGGTGCTTAAGGAGAGCGCTGTCAAGACAAACAGCGAGCGGGATCTCTCGTGCTTGGGTGAACCCGCCGGGAGAGACGTCACCAACCGGCCAGGTTGGCGCCGGAGAAACGTCGGAGTGTTGCGGTGGGTCCCTGGTGTGCGGGGATAGTCACGATATTTGATGCTTCGGTTTCATTGGAAGGGACATTCACCTGCAAGGTCAGGAGCCTGACCTCAGGTTCTCATACCCGCCCAAACAAAATGTCCTGCTGATAGCAGGAGGGGGGTCACATTTACATAAAAAATAACAAGCACAAAATTGAAATAGGTGGATTTTTTTTGTTTGCCAGAATAGAGTCAAAATATTAAGAGGAAAAAAGTTATTCTAATGAGGGAAAAATCAAATTTTACGCAAATAAAATTGTATTACTGATAATACTATTATATTACTTATAATAATTCGATTTTAAATGTTTGTTGTTTACATTTTTTCCTCTTTTGTTTTAACTGGTAACATGAGAACCAAAATAAACTTGTGTTTTTCAGGACAACTATAGTGTTCCTTGTTGTTCCATGTTGGCGCAAGGAAAATTGCCTAAAATGCTAACAGTTAGCACACTAAGACCTGGCAAGACAGCACTATGTACCAAAAGTCCCAAGACGGTTCCAGGGTGTCCCTACATTATACCATATCTGTATTTATTGAGGAAATGAGTTAAAATGCTAACATGCTAACAGTTAGCAGGCCAGCATCAAAAGTGCCAAGGATGTCCGATAGCGTCCCTATATCATGTATGCCATGTCTGTAGTTGCATGTTGGCATTAGGAAATTGGCTAAAATGCTAACAGCTCACATGCTAACAGTTAGCATGCTAGCATCAAAAGTGCCCTGTAGAGTCCCTATACCGTATTTGCATGTTTACATGAGGAAATTAGCTAAAATGCTAAGTTAACAGTTAGTGGGCTAGCATCAAAAGTGCCAAGGATGTCCAATAGTGTCCTTATATATGCCATGTCTGTAGTTGCATGTTGACATGAGGAAATTAGCTAAAATGCTAACAGTTCACATGCTAACAGTTAGCATGCTATCATCAAAAGTGCCCATTGAAGTAGAGTCCCTATATCATATTTGCATGGTTACACTAAGAAAATTGGCTAAAATGCTAAGTCAGCATGTTAACAATTAGCATGCTAGCATCAAAAGGGCCAAGGCTGTCCTATAGTGTCCCTATATCATGCCATGTCTGTATTTGCATGTTTGCATGAGGAAATGAGCTAAAATGCTAACAGTTAGCATGCTAACATCAAAGGGCCAAGGCTGTCCTATAGTGTCCCTATATCATGCCATGTCTGTACTTGCATGTTTGCATGAGGAAATGAGCTAAAATGCTAACAGTTAGCATGCTAACAGTTAGCATGCTAGCATCAAAAGTGCTATTAACAAGCTAATAGTTAGCATGCTAACACCTACAGACACCAAGATAGCAATATGTATAGAAATGCCACGACGGTTTTACAGTGTCCCTACATCATGCCATTGCTCTACATGCATGTGAAAATGAGCTAACATGCTATCAGTTAGCATGGTAGCACTTTTTTTCTTGAAATAAGTTTAATTATCTTAGCTCACCCAATATCAAAGCGGCAAATTTGGAAGTCGAAGGTGACAGCTGATCTGTATCGGTTTGGGGTTTTTCACGTTAGGCCAGCAGCACGCGAAGATCGGGGCGTGACAGATGGCTGCGGCAGGCAGGTAGTCGGTACCAGCGGAGCGGCAGATGATTTGATGTCTTTGTCCCCTCCGTTTCCTTCCCCCGTCACCAAATCCGGGGCGTCTTCTTGTCCGAACGTCTCATCTGCTAACATGGCCTCCTTGCGAGTGCGCACATGGTTCATGCATAAATCAGCAGCGCGGCGATCACAGGTTGTCCCCCGGCGCAGCGCCGCCCTCCGCTGATGCGCCGAGCGGAGTGGTGTCATCGCGCCGCAACCCGGAGTCGGTCGGCGCTAAACAAATATGAAACGCCGCCACTTTGTGTCACAGGTTCTTACATTCAGCGGAGGTCACGTGCAGGCGGGTGAACCTTTCTCGCCCATCTGTGCGCTAAAAAGGTGGGTGGGCCTCGCGGGAGACGGAAGATGGGCGCCCCCGCCCGGTACCACACAATCACTTAAGATTGAATATTCTTGACAAGTCCGGGTCTCCTGTGATCCGCCTCACATTGCAAACGCAAACCTCAGCCTGGTCACAACAAAAGGCCACTGAAGAATGCAACACATGTTGAGTTTTATATACAGTATATTTCCAGAAATTAAAAATCCTTTTCTTGGTATTTTCTAAATATTTCAATATTTAAAAAAAAAAAAAAAACGGCTGTAATTTTACCAGAATAAAGTCAAAATATTGAGAAGAAAGTCATATTCAAATGAGTAAATAATACACTTTCATCACGTTGTTTCATCATGTTTTGCTCTTCGCAAAAGAAGCGCGTTTTTTTTTTTCTGGTGAAGGCAAACAGTAGACAAATATTTTACTTAAATCAATTTATATATATATATTTTTTTTAATGGTAAAGTCGTATCTTCATGAGAAACGAACAAAACAAAGTTGTAATTTTTGTCAAATTAAATTGGAAAAATATTATGGGGGGAAAACACATGTGTACATTTTGTATAACAAAAAATTGGAAATTTCTCAAATTCGAGTTAAAAGCAGCAGCATAGATGGGAAAAAATAGCAAAAGTTTTATGAAAATAAAAGCAAAATAATAAAAGAAGACAATTGTTTTCTAATGTGAAAAAGGTCACAATTTTTAATACAATACAATAAAAAATTTACAAGCACAAAATTGAAATGGTGGAAAAAACACTCGTAATTGTATGATAATAAAGTCAAAATATTACAAGAAAAATAAATCGCAACTTTTTAAATATGAGGGAATATATTGTCTTTTTAGTAGCATAGACATAAAATATTAAAGAAAAAACATAAATACTATTTATATAAATGTAGTATCTTTGCTTTTTTGAGTGCAATGGTGACCATAGGGGTGTTATTTAATGTCAAGAGGGCTTTAATAGTTTTTTTTATGCTTTAACTTCAAAAGGAGGGACTACTGCATGCTGTATATTGTATCAAAATTATGAAATATATTAAAAATGATTATCGAATCAGGGTGAATGACACGTGTAGGGAAAAAAATGTCAACAATTTTTAAAATTTAAGTTAAAAATACAAATCAAATTGGGGCCCAGAATGCCAAAATGGCGACGGTGGCGGGAGTATTTAGCCAGCCGGTGCAACAATACACTCGGTGCGCTCCGACTGGGCCGCCTCACGCGTCACTTGCGTAAACTGAAAGTGGGTCAACTTTGAACCGGAGCGGGCGATGGCCGCAAGGCAAACAAGCACTAATATAAAGAAGAATATATGAATATGTTTGCAGGAGACCCGCCGTCAGCCCGACACGACTTCCAGAAACATGAATGGAAAGGATTTTGGGTCATAAATTATGGAGCGGCGGCGTGCATTTACATATTTTCAAAAAAATGTCAAAAAGTATGCACAGCGCGGCGGGAATGAAGAAAAATGCGGTATTTTGTAGAGCAAATATTGCATTTAAATTTGTAGCGTGTGTTTATCATACAAAACATCCAAAAATCTCGTGTTATTTTTTCATAGTTTTGAAAAAAAAGACAAATAGTGAATGGAATGTTTTTATAGAAATATTAAATATTTATTATAATTTTGTAATATACAAGAATTATTTTTATATATTTAATGTGCTTTTGTGATAGTATGCTTTTCATTTAAAGTAAATAATATAAACATTTACATTTTTCAATGTAAAAAAAATTGTACATTAAAAATAAATAATGTCATTTTCATCCATTCATTCATTTTCTATGCCGCATATCCTCATTAGGGTGGCAGGTATGCTGGAGCCTATCCCAGCTGACTTTGGGCGGGAGGCGCGGTATAATGTCAATTATTTTTTTATTTTGAAATACCAATATTCGAATTTTTAATTTTAGAAATTTTAAACAAATACATTAAACATTTATTAATATAATTGATGTAATTTTTGGCAGTCAAAAGTATTTATTTTTTTGAAATATAAATAATTTTAATATTGAAATACTGAATGTAATTTTGTAAATTTTCTATTTAGAAAATGTAAATTTTTTCATTTAAAAAATAAAAAATACATTAAAATATTGTAATTTTGTGACAGTCAAAGGTGTGTATTTTTTTAAAATACAGATATTTAGAGTATTAAAACATTGAACATAATTTGTAGTTTTTTTAATTAAATATAATTCAATCAATAATATTCAATAAAATATTGAATGTAAAGAAATTTACATTCCATATTTAATGTTATTATGAGACCATCTAAAGTATTTATTTTTTGAAATATAAATACTATGAACATTAAAATATTGAATGTAATTTTGTAATTTTTTTATTCTTGAAAATTTAGAATAGAATAGTCTTTATTGTCATTGCACAGTAGTTTCAAAGAAATTGTAAATTTAAAAAAACTCACAAAATTACGTTAAAATTGAATGTAAAAAAATGGAATGAAAAAAAATTACATTAAAACAATTTATGTAATTTTGTTAGTCTGAAGTATTTTTTTCTGTATTATTTTTAAATATACTGTAAATATTACAAATATTAACGTCTTGGATGTAATTTTGTAATATTTGTATTTCTGAAAATGAATTTTAAAAAATACAAAAATTAAAAAATATTCTTCCGGCAAAAAAAATTACAATAAAATACTAAGTGTAAAAGTATATTAAGTGTATTTAAATGTTTTAAGTAATTTTATAATAATTTTTGAAACACAAATATAGTATAGTCAAAATGTGTTATTTTGAAATAAAAACGCTTTAAATGAGTACAAGTATTTGTATTGGATTGAAACGATTGAAGTGTGATATAAGATTGTACTTATTAAACACATTTTGTGGGAAAAAGTATGCACGACGCCGAATAGCCGACTTGCCACCGGCGGCGGTGAGTGTATCACACACACACACACACACACGCACACACACGGTCTTTCATCTTGTTAATGGATCTTCCTGCACAAACGCTGGCGAGTCTACCTGACTGCAATCCTTTAAACTTTAATTCACTCTACATTTAGCCCCGGTCATAAATAGCATATTAGGGAGCAGCCGCATGTTTTATGCGCTTCCCGTGGCCGCGCTTTTGTTTTAATGAAGCCATTTGCAACTTATGAGCAAAAAAAGGGGGATAAAGTCGCATATCAGACGGCTCAGATCAGTCAGACCTATTCCCACGTGCAGTTTTGTACGTTTCTCACGAGTAAAGCAAACCCGGTGACCGTCAGCGGGCATTATTTTGACATTGTTTTCCACTTCCTGCTGATTTGAGGCGCTCTTGTTGTGGAATGACAGTTTACACGGATCTGTGGGGGGGGGGAACCAGGAATAAAACTTCAAGGGTATCTTGCCCAGGGATATTCCGACACGGGCGCAGGAGGACGGAGGATTGAACCAGCAACCATGAGATTGAGAGCCGGTGGCTTTTTGTCACACAGCCGATCAAATCAATCACTCTCATTTTTCCCACTTCTCCTGTTTTTTTGTCCAATTTTCCAGACATTTTTAGCTACCTTCATAAATCATTTGCCATAAATGATCTTCTGTTAAAGTTATGAATTTATTTCGATAAGATTTCAACTTTATTTAGTTTGTGTGTTTGTCATGATAGTAGGACTTTTTCTCTCAATATTTTGACCTTAGTCTGATTTTTTTCCTAAAATTTGACTTAAAAAAACATTTTTATTTTTAATATTTTAGCTTAATGCTACTAAAATGATGTAATTTTTTTCTTATGATATTTTACCCTTATAAAATTGTGACATTTTTCTTCATAATATTTTGACTATTCTCGTAAAACTACAATCTACTTTTTCAAGTACAATCTTCTTGCAACTTCATTTCCAAAAATTACAATTATTTTGTTTAGTTTTGTTTCTTTTCCTAATATTCTGACTTGAAAAAAAAAAATTTCCTTAATATTTTAGCTTAATGCTACTAAAATGATTAACTCTTTATTATTAATTTATTTCCCAAATATTTCAATTTTTTCTTTAGTATTAAGGTGCTACTAAAATTATGTAATATTTTGACTTTATTCTGGAAAAATGACGGTTGTTGTTTTTTACGTCTGCTGTTATTGTTTTTTCCCCCAACTATAATTTTTTTTATTTTCCAACTATTTCCATTTTTTTTATATATTTTAGCTTAATGCTACTAAAACGATGTCATATTTTGACTTTATTCTGGAAAAATTTCAGTTGAGTTTTTTTTCATTTTTGCTGTTGTTTTTTTTTTCCCCAACTATTTTTTTAAATTTCCAACTATTTTAATTTTTTCTTTAATCTTTTAGCCTAATGCCACCAAAATGATGTAATATTTTGACTTTATTCTGGGAAAATTACAGCTGTTTTTTTCTTATTTTTGCTGCTGTTGTTGTTTTTCCTCCCCAACTATATAATTTTTTTCTTTCATATTTCATCTTAACGCTAGTAAAATGATGTAATTTTTTGTCTCTACTCGGCGAAAATGACAGCTGTTTTTTCTGATGTTCTTTATGAAATATTATTGTTAATATGTTCCCGGGGTCCCGTTTAAAAGAAAAAGTTGCGGGTCGCACTTGGGACACCCCTGATTTGGGGCCAATCCCACCAGTTGACGGATTGAGAAAAGAATGTTTATTTGCATTCGTATTCATATTCATATTCCCTTTTACTTAAGACGTCTTGGAGCTGGAAGTGGGAAACTTTGTTCCAACGGGAATCAGATCCCGACATCTTAGCGCTGAAGTGACATTTCGCTTTAAACGTACAAAAGTTCCGGGGGGAGCTTTGAACGCCACAAGGCCGCGTCTTTTGTTTCCTCTGATATCCCTGGAAAATCTGCTTAAAATCTGAAGATGAGGATTCCACACTGTGCTGTCCCGCTCCAGGGGCGGCAGGGGGGGGGGGGGGGGGGGCGGAGTTAGACAAGCTGTCGCAATGGCGGGATAAAGCGTTGGGAAAAGTCAAAATCACGGTTAGGGGCTCCCGTCTGGGTTAATGCGGGACGCGGCGTCACGTCACTGGAAGGGCAGCTGCGTCCCAGGTAATGCGCCCCCCCGCCCCCGCCCCATCCTGCGAGTGATTAGGCCTTTTGGGCAGCAGCCAAACGCAGCAGCTGTCCGGCCAATAAAGGCCGCCGTCCCGTCCAGCGCGGGCCGCAGGTCGTAAACAAGAATATGCGCGCTAACAGGGTGGCCAATGTCAGGCATGGTCAGATAAACACGGCCAAGGTCACCGCTGCCAACTCATCTTCGCCGCCGTGCCATCTGCGCTGTTGGGGGGCGCGCCATGCCGTTCCAGCCGGGGGAGGGGGGGGCAAAATTAGCCGCAAGGTTGCTTTTTACTTTCTTTTTCCCATTTTTGCTGTGCTATTTTTAATCATCTTTACATTGTATTGGAATGACTTTATTCCCAAAATATCCAAACTTTTTCCCCAAACTAATTTACCTTAAAAAATTGTTTGTTTGTTTGTCTTTTTTAAAATTCCAATCATATTTCAACGCTATGCTTCTAAAATTGTTGACGTTTATTTTATTATTTATTTTTCCAATACATACATTTTCTCGTACTATTTTGACTTTATTCTCGTAAAATTATTTGTTTTATTTCTGCATGGTTTTGTTTTTGTTTGTTGTAAATGTTCTAATCATAACAATAAAGACTTTAATCACATAATATTTATTCCCACTTTATTCTTATGCCTTATTTTCTCTTTTTTTCTTCTGCTATCCTGGATAAGGGGAACGTCCGTGTTACTATAGGGGTGTTAGTTCATGTCTAGAGGGCTCTAATAATGTTAAAGCCTGCATTTAAAAGTTGGTAAACAATTCTTCTATGTGTTATTATTCTTACTTTCTCTTTTTATGTCTACTACAGTATATTGGCTAATAGGAGTGTAAAGATGATTATAGGGGTGTTATTTCATGTCTAGAGGGCTCTAATAAAGTTAAAAGGCATAATCAGGAGAACGTAACAAGATTTTCTATGTGTTATGTATTATTTTCTCTTAATATGACTTATATATGGAGTAATAGGAGTGTAAAGGTGACTATAGGGGTGTTATTTTATTGTCTCCAAGGCTCTAATAATGTTAAAGAACATATTTAGAATATTCTAAATACTTTTTATGTCTTGTTTTTTCTTAATGTAACATGTATTGAGAATCAGGAGTGTGAAGGTGACTGTAAGGGTGTTATTTCGTGTCTAGAGGGCTCTAACAGTGTTAAAACTTGTAATTAGAAGGTGGTAAACAGTTTATTTTGTCTGATAAGTGTTATTTTCTCTTATTAGGTCTACTATATTTGGCAATAGGAGTGTAAAGGTGGTCATAGGGGTGTTATGTCATGTCTAGAGGGCTCTAATAATGATAAAAGGTGTATTTAGAAGGTGGTAACACGTTTTCCATGTCTTATTTTCTCTACCATATTGGTCTTAAACAACGACTATAGGGGTATTATTTTTATGTCTGGAGGGCTCTAATACTGTTAAATAATCTTTTTTTCTTTTATTATGTTTACTATATTGGGTAGTAGGAGTGTAAAGGTGACTATAGGGGTGTTATTTCATCTCTGGAGGGGTCTAATACTGTTAAATAATGTATTTAGAATATTGCAAACCGTTTTTCAATGTCTTATTTTCTTTTATTATGTCTACTATCTTGGGTAGTAGGAGTGTAAAGGTGACTATAGGGGTGTTATTTCATGTCTGGAGGGCTCTGATCATGTTTAAAAGCATGTTTAGAGGGTTGTAAACAGGTTTCCCATGCACTTCTGACCAGACGATGATATTCATGAATGAGTAACGGTGCTTTGAGGCCGTGGAGCTAACGTGATGCGACAAGCGGAGCAGCCATTGCAGGTTTGCTGCTATGAATGATTCACGCATGGAAGAGGAAAACGTGGAGTTAATGCCATCCTGGTGGCAGCGGTCTACAACTTTAACTCCCCCTCTTGGGGTTGGACAAATGGACCCCCCTCCTCTCCTCTCCTGCGACCCGGTCGCCATTATTGACCTGGGAAGGGAGGAAAAAGTCCCGGTAATGACCGACTGTCCCGAAGCAAAATGCCGCTTTTATGTTGAATCCCAAACTTGTGATTCTTTGCACCGCCGCTAACAGCATCTCCACGTCCCCCCAGGGAGGCCTAATGTGTATTTAATGGCCTAGTGGTGAGCGCGCAAGGTGAAGGTGACGTTTGACTGCCAGCACAGCCCGCCCCCACCCTTTTCTCTACCCAATTTCATTCCCGAAATATTCCAACCTCCTTTTCCACAAGTTGCAATCATTTCTCCCATTTCCGCTGTTGCTTTTTCCCGTACTTTTTCCAAGATTTCAAACATTTTTAGAACATTTTCTTCTAATAAAAAAAGGCCGCAACATTTTGTCTTTTTTTTTTCAAATCTGTTTTTTTTCCCCCAAAATATTTGTTGTAACAAAATTGCAACTTTTTTTTTGCAATACTTTGACTCGAATCCCAAAATAATATAGAAAAGTTTGAATATTTCAAGTCCATGCTACTAAAATGATTATTTCCAATGTAATATTTGGACTTTATTGTCATGTTTTCATTTCTGTTTTTGTTTGTCAAATATTTCCGCTCTTTTTCCAGGTAGTTAAGGCTTATTTACTGTTTTATTTTTGGCATGGTGTTGTCGACCACGAGGTTGCGGAGAGCAGGAAGCCCAACAGGTCAGGAGGAGGGTGTTCTTTAACCAAGAATGCTGCCAAGCAGCGGCAGCAAGAAACAGCGAAAAACCAGGAAACACCAAACAGCCCACAACTAGAACTGCCGGTACAACAAAACAAACGATGAGCCCGCCACCAAGGGTGCGCACACCTGAGCTTAAATACTAAAGGCACAAACCCGAAACAGGTGCGCGTAATTACCTGGAGTGCCAAATCAGGAGAGGTAGAGAAAAACATACGAAATGAGAAAACAACAAGAACCCAGGCATAGTAATCGAAACTAAAACATACTGTCACGCACACAAACATACACAATTTTGATTTCATTCTCATAAAATACTTTTTTTTTTTTCCTTTTTTTTAAGGTTTCCAAATATGTCTGATTTTTTTCTCCTGGTAATTATGACTTTTTTGATAAAATGGCAGTTTTTTTTCATTTGTGCTTTTTTTTTTAAATTTACGGAATATTTGGGGTTTTTTTTATTTCAGTAATTATGACTTTATTCCTGTAATGTTTTGAATTAATTCTCATCAAATGATGGGTTTTTTTGTTTTCATTTTTGCTTTTTTTAAATTTATATTTAAAAAAAAAAATTTCTTAGTTTTCCAAATATTTAAGCTTTTTTTCTGGTAGTTATGACTTTATTCCCGTAATTTTTTTATTTTATTCTCATAAAATTACTTTATTTTTCATTTTTTCATTTTTTTAACTTTTCCAAATATTTCAGGGTTTTTTTTAGGTATTTGTGACTTTTTTTTCTTTTTTTTTTATTTACCAAATATTGAAGCTTTTTTCTTGGTATTTAAGATTTTATTTCTGTTTCTGAATTGTTTTTGTTTTCATTTTTGTTTTTTTGGTTTTTTTTTTTAGTAATTATGACTTTAATTCTGTAATATTTTGACTTTATTCTCATTAAATGTTTATTTACATTTCTGCTTTTGTTCTTTGTTTTTGTTTTTTTTCCACATATTTCTGCTTTTTGTCAGGTAATTGTGATTTCATTCCGGTAATATTTTGACTTTATTGTCATAAAATGATTTTTTTGTTGTTTTCATTTTTGCTTTTTTTTTTGGTATATTTAATTTTCCAAATATTTCTGCATTTTTCCAAGTAATCATGACTTTATTCCCGTAATATTTTGACTTTATTCTCCCAAAATGAAGTTTTTTTTTACTTGTGTAGGAAAGTTAGGCGTGCCGTCTGAAATCAGACGACGGCTTCAATTACATTTTGCCCTAATGAGAGGAAATGAGCAAGTTAAGAGCTCCCGTTTATCTTCCTCGGATGGTTCTCAGGATGTATCGGGATGGACCGACTTGGGATGGACCCCCGCCCGCAGGCTGCCGGCACGTAAAGGAAACACGCGATTGACGCGGCGATCAAAAAGATTGTAATTAAGAATTGCAAAGACGCATCAGTCAGCCGGTAATGCCCCGCGTTGTCTCAATTACACGTCCCGTGACGTCCCATAACAGCATTACTCCCGAGCGGGACGGGCATTCATGTACTCCTAATTCAATAAAAGCCAAATCGCCGTCGGAGGCGCTGCATTCATTCAGACGGATGACGACGGCGCCGACCTCGCGGCTGACGCATCGCAAAGGTCGTTGTCACTTTTTAAAGCCGCTGACGTTCCGAAATCCCGACTAAATCCCAAATGCTGTTTCTTCCCCTAGAAAACGACGAAACGCCGCCGAATCCCTTCCTGATAACCAGCAAATACAGAACTTCTGCACTTTTGCGTGGGAAAAAAGTCAAAATATGACATGAAAAATCGGACCACGTTGGAAACACAACAGCAAAAATGGGAAAAGAAAAACATTATAAAATATTCCGTCGTTTAACAAAAATAAGCCATCATTTTATGACAATAGCGTAATATAACAAGGAAAATTATGTCCTTTTAGTAGCGACATGTTAAAGAAAAAGGTGTAGTTTTTAATAACTGTATGTGATATTTTTAGAAACAAAAAAAACTGTAATTCTAGGAAAATTAGGTTACGAGAAGAATTTGCAAAAACAGCAAACTTGGGGGAAATTATGTTGCAGAAAAAGTTATATTATGGAAATAATGCCAAAATATCATGTAAAGAAAGTGAAACAAACTTTACATGAAAAAATTTGACATGTTTTGAAAATTACAATTAAAAAAACACAACAGCAGAAATGGAAAAAAACCTGCTATAATTTTATGTGAATAAAGTCAAAATATTAAGCATTTTATGAGAAAAATTTAAAAATATAATAAGAAAAAATAACATCATTTTTGTAGTATAAAGTTAAAATATTTTTAACAGCCGTACGTAAAATTATGATGAACAAATGAAGTTGAAATTCTGGAAAAATTAGGGTGCAGAAAAAGTTCATAAAAAGTAAATAAACTCAAAATATTATGGGAATAAAGTCCTAATTATGAGAAGAACATATATATGAAAAAAATGTAAATAGTCCAAAAAAAAACAACAGCAGAAATGGAAAAAAGAAAAATAAAGTTGTAATTTTGGGGAAATTAGGTTGCAGAAAAAGTCATAATTTCACATAAATAAAGTCCAAATTTTATGGGAATAAAGTCATAATTAAGAGAAGAAAATTTTCATTAAAAAAGTTGAAATAGCTGGAAAATGACAAAAGAAACACAAAAACCAGCTGTAATTTTACAAAAATAAAGTCAAAATATCACGTGCAAAAGTTGTCGCTTACCAAGGCTGTAATATTGGAAGAAACAAAAAAAGGTTTAATTTGGGAAAAATTAGGTCAGAACATTGTGAGAAAAAGCCAAAATATTACAGAAATAAAGTCATGATTATGGAACAAAATGTACATTTAAAAAATTTTAAAGTTTGAAAATGAAAACAAAAAACCCCGACAGCAGGAATGGGGAAAAAAGCTGGAATTTTATGAGAATAAATAATGTCATGATATTATGAGGGAAAAACTGTACTTTATTAGCATAAAGCTGACATCTTTTTGGAGAATGAAGGGAAAATATTCCAATCAAAAATGTTGACATTTTCAAATTATGAGAAAAATGTCATGGTAGCATACACATCAAGAAATGTTATGTGATATGTTTTTAATATTACTAGAAACAAACTAAACAAAGTCCAAATATTATTGGAATAAAGTCATAACATTACAAAAAAAAATTATTTAAAAGGAAAGTTGTAATTTTTCAATAACGACAAACACCCGACAAGAATAGGGGGAAATAATGAACATGAATAATTAGCATTATTATGATATATGGTATATATAATAGACTTTTTCACCTGTATGCCAAAGGTGAGGGGGGGTGGGGGGTCGAGGGCAGGTGGCTGCAGCGTGTGGCGCCGACGTTAATGGACCCGCCCAGCAGTCCGGCCGGGATGAGCCATTAATGTTTCATTAATGGACTGTCCTGGCGCTTGCCCGCGGGCTGCGGCGCGCTGATGAACGCCACACGCTGGCATCTTCTTTCAAATAGCAACTACCAGACACATGCATTATTCCTATTATTATTTGTAATATTGTTGCAGTTGTTGTTTTTAATATTGTTACAATATGATTGTGGTTGTTGTTTCTATTATTATTGGTGGTATTATTGTAATATTGTTATTGTTATTATTATTGTAGTTGTTGTTTTTATTATTATTGGTAGTAATATCATAATATTATGGTTGTTGTTGTTGTTATTATGATTGTAGTTGTTTTTATTATTATTGTTAGTATTATTATAATATTATTATGGTTGTTTTTGGTATTATTATTACGACGCATTGAGGAAAGTCTCCTTCCTTTTGTCCAACACACTCCCATACTGTACACGTTATTTGAGCACATATTATTGTTAGCAGAAATGGTCGCTGTCGGCTTTCTTACTGAAATCTGGTACGTTATATCGATATTTGATATCGGACACAGCTCTTCCAGAAAACTAAAATTGCGTAATGGACACATTAATATTGTTATTATGTTTTCAAATAAACACTGTTTGTGTCAAATAAAACTATGCAATATGTCTTGTTATTATTGTTGTTATTATTATTGCAAAACATTTTCCAATTTCCTGCAATTGACTGGCGACCAGTCCAGGGTGTACCCCGCCTCCCCCCCAAAGTCAGCTGGGATAGGCTCCAGCATCCCCGTGACCCTAATGAGGATAAGCGGTACAGAAAATGAATGAATGAATGAATTTTCCAATTTCTGCTGTTGTTTTTTTTTTATACATATCGTTTTTTTCTGCTTTTGTTTTTTTTTTTAGTTTTCCAAATATTCCAAATCTCTTCTCAAAATGTATATGTACATTTTTTTTAATAATATTTTGACTTTATAGACTCTCTGCTGTTTTTTCAATATAATAGCTTTTTGTAGTATTTTTTTCTTGTAACATTATGACTTTATTCCCATAATATTTTGCTTTTGTTCTTGTAATAACTTTTCTCCAAGCAAAGGTTCCAAAAAAGTTTATTCTTGCAAAATTGTGACTTTTTTTTCTTGGATTACAACTTTGTTTTCTTTGAGTATTTTGACTTTATTCTTGCAAGTTCTCTGCTGTTTTTAATATCATTTTTCAAATATTTTAGCATAATTTGTCTCGTAACATTCTAACTTTATTGCAGTAATATTTTGATTTTGTTCTTATATTATTACAACTTTCCCCAAACCTAATTTGATTGAAAAGACAACTGTTTTCATATTTTTTCTTTAATATTTCTTATTTATGCTATTCAAATTACATTATTTTTCCTCATAATAATACAAGTTTATTCTTATAAAGCTGTGACTTTCTTATTGTTAGAATACAACCTGTTGTCTTTAAACATTTTGACTTTATTCTTTTACATGTTCTGTTTTTTTTTTCAGTTGTTTTTTACATAATTTTGAGAAATATTTTAATATAATTTTTCTTGTAACGCTACAACTTTTTTTCAGTAATATTATGAGTTTATTATTTTATTATTACAACTTTTTCCCCACATAATCATAAGGTTGTGATGTTTAAAAAAAACATATTTTTATTGAATATTTGAATTTTATGCTACTAAAAAACCATTTTTTCCCCCCATAATTACAGCTTTTTTTCTTGTTGGATTACAACTTTTCTTTCTCAATATTTTGAATTTATTCTTGTAAAATTAGTACAACATTTTCCGATTTCGCTGTTGTTGTTTGTTGTCATATTTTTATTAAAAAAATAACCCCATCACGGTCAAAGTGCCAAAAGTGACCTAAAGGTAGGTCTTTAGCTCCACCGGAAATCGCTGCCCTCCTCCGGTGCACTCCGAAAACCACTTCCTGGCTCCCGTTTACCAAAGAAAGCGACAACGAGCCCTGAGTAGTGAAGAAGGGACCTTCTTGGGGGAGGTAATAAGGAGGAATGTTTGTGCATGCAAATGTCTTGCGCTTGGGGCTGCCAAGGTACGGGCCTGATAATGAACATACAAGATGTTTGTGCATATATGCCTACCCAACGCGTCTGACACAATATTCTAATTAGACGTGTTAAATAGACATAGATGTTTTTTTAATGCGTCCCGAGTAGACTGCTGATGTGAAATTACAGCTAATTAAGTGCTGCATTAATAAGTAACGCGCGGTTGCGCCCCGTCTACTGACGCGTACGTAGGTAGACGTCGTGT
Organism: Oostethus manadensis; assembly: GCA_024372805.1. NCBI lineage: Eukaryota > Metazoa > Chordata > Actinopteri > Syngnathiformes > Syngnathidae > Oostethus > Oostethus manadensis. Next base: position 1,145,806 of record QODF01000088.1, on the reverse strand, counting down.
CGGTGTCGTTTACGAAGCTTTTTGATCTGCGGGATAATACTTGGCTTGGGATTGCTGCATATTCAATCAATAAGGAATATTTAAGAACCATCCATGCGTTGGAAGTAGCAAAGCTGCAGGAAATCCTCCAATAGCAAAGAGACAAACTCTAGAGACGGTCCAGTCATTGTGAGGTTTTTACTGGGACACGCCTCTGGTATCTACTGGGGAATCATAAATAAATGTACGGCTACTTTTCCAAAAACAGCTATTCCATGCCTCTGTTCAACACACCATGTACACTCGCGCGTTTAGAGATACTCGTTTCGTCAACACGCGCCATTATTGGCCCCCATCAGTCAGGGCTTTGCTACGATCTCTGTTCCGTTTGTGTCATTTTTCCCCTCGATTGATTTAAGGATACTCCAAAAGTCCCCAGTCTCACTGACTCCCGGGTAGCTGACATTGAGGAAGACTCGTGTATAACACACTCACAGATACTCGTCACTGACTCACGGGTAATGTTCGAGGTTCACCGATTCACAGGTAAATGACACGGACAAAAACTCAAGTTTCACTGATGTACAGATACACCACAAAGACTCCAGCCTCACCGACTCAGGGGTAATCGACGTCAAAGAAGACTCAAGTTTCACTGATTCACGGCTAGTCCACAAAAACTCCAGGCTCACTGACTCAGAGGTATTCATCGTCGAGGAGGACTGAAGTGTCACTGACTCACGGGTAACGGACATTGTCAAAGACTCGGATTTCACTGATTTACAGACACTCCACCGTACCTCCAGTGTCACTGACTCATGGCTAAATTGCTCGGACAAAAACTCAAGGTTTGTTCATTCACAAATACTCCAGAAAGACTCCACTGCCACTGACTCGCGGGTAATCAATATCAACAAGTACTCTATGCAGCTTTTGACTGACAGGTAACGGACACCGGAGTTAAACGAGTAATCGCCATCAATGAGGACTCGAGTTTCACTCATTCACGGGTACTCCACAAAGACCGGAGTTTCACAGACTCTCGGGGAACGTCAACGGAGAGTCAAGGTTCACCGATTCATGGATGCTCCACAAAAACTCCAGTCCCACTGACTCGTGGGTGATGGACATGGACAAAGACTCAAGTTCCACAGAAACTCCACAAAGACCGGAGTCTCACAGACTCTCGGGTAATTTGATGTCGACGAAGACTTGAGTTTCACTGACTCCGACGTGAACCCCGAACCCCGAACCACCAACTGAAGGACCCGAGCTGAATATTATCCACTAGCTAGGACTATCTGATGCACGGTTACGTTTTGTCACGATTGTCAAGAGGGTTTTTTTTGTCCCTTGCAAAACATTTTGTACGTATTAATCGTCTTCCGTACTTCTTGTATTACAACTTCAGAGACTCGCGACCCTAATGAGGATAAGCGGCATAGAAAGTGGATGGACGGGTGGAGATTGAGACCGAGGATCGGTCCACCAAAGACACATCAACTGATCCACCATCACCATTGTCCACACCAAATGGACTTATCTTTCATTTTGGGGTCCCCGCTGGGGATCAACGGGGACTGTTCAGTGATACTGACTCATAAGATCTCGGGTCGGTGGAAGCCCGTTTGCTACACGAGTCGTGAATATGTTCTTAGTTGGTTGACAATCAACGTTTGGTGGCGCCAATGCCATCTAGTCCATCCACTGCGCCAAACCAAAAACCTGGGACAACAACCAAGGCCAGGCGGAAGTCCAAGGGAGCGGCGAGGCCTTCAGGCAGGTCTGCGCTCTTTGGATGGTAAGAGTGGAGAAAAGGCTCCTTTTTTCACTATTTTCATGTGAGTCAATTTAAAAAAAAATTGTTTATCCTGCTTGATTTCCTGTCTCATGATGTTCTCAAGACACAGCCGCCGGCGCCGATCGGAGCCGCGGCATCGGCAGGATCCGTCCGTGTTGGCTCGTTATTCAAATAATTACCACCATCTAATGAAGAGCAATAAACAGTCCATCAGCGCGAGCAAAAGCCTTCCAGAATCAACACAAAGACCCGGGCTCATGATCGGCCGATGGATCTCAGATGGACAGGAAGCGTGGGCTTGGAGGGATGTGTGGTTCCAGGTGGAGGGAGGTCCAGGGAGTGTTTTGGCAGGCCGACCTGCGCGAGGAGCGCGGGGGGACCTGGAGTAGGTGGAATGTTAATCAGAGAGAAAAGAGAACATGTGTGACAAAGGGAGTGGATGGAAAACACATGTCCCATTTCACACTTATTTACCTTCGAGTGCCGAGCCCCCGACGGGGGGGTGGGCGTCCGCGGTAAAGGTGCAAGCCTTTAAAGTTTCCCGCTTTGTTGCCACGCCAGCTCTTTGATAGCGTTTCAAACATTTGGGAGAGGGAAGAGGAGTAGGATGGCCAGCAACTGTGCAAACAAGGACCTGAGAGGTGAACCATCTCATCCTTTAGCGCTTATTAGAGGCTCATACCGCCCGTCGACGTCTCCAAATTGTGTTTAATCAACGCGCAATGAAAAGCAACAGTACTCATCTCTCACGTTGTTTGAAGCACGTTCTCTGTTCTATTTTTAATGGCTGCAGCCGGCGAGTTTCCCCTGAAGGGACAATAAAGGCAAGCAAATATGCTATGAACATCTTTAGTCTTTCATCCAGCCCTGCCGAGGCGGGAAGTCCTACTTACGCAAAAAAAAACTCACCATATACAGCATTTTGTTTTTCAGTGGCCGGCCAGCTCCAGCAGAGGAAAACTTTGAGATAAGTGTAACTTTTTTTGACGTTTGTCGCCCATGTGGATACCGCAACCCCCCCGGCATCCATAATGTAGTTTTTCCTTGATACACATGCTACTGAAATGATATTTGTTTGCTTACAACTTCACTCGCTACCACTTTTGACTGTGTTTTTGCTTGTTTTTATTCATTTTCTAGGCGATGGACATTTTTAAAATGTGCTGCAACCTTTGTGGCCCCCGGACCGCACTTTAGAGGCCCTTGTTATAAGAAGAGCTTCAAAATGCAAAAAAAAAAAAGAAAAGAAAAAAATGTCACTTTCTGTCAAGTATTCACGCTGTCATTATCTCTTAATGGCAAAGGCAAAAAGACTTTCTCTCTTTGGACACGGTCAATCCAAACTTCTTCAAAGATTCAAAGGGTTAGAGGTAGACCCAAGAAAATGTCACTGGAGGGTCCAATTGCTGTCCGTCAAGACATCCTCAGCCCCAAATGAAGGTTGTTACTGGTGACCAGTTCAGTCCAATGACCATCAAAATCAAACAAATCCAACAAAATCGCCCCTTTGGAATTTTCAGGAGAGCACCAAACATTGGGACATTGAAAGGTGGAAAACAGTTTTCTACCGTTTTAAAAAGAGTTTTTAAAACTTTTTCTCGTAATATAAAAAAAAAATTCTTGTAAAATTACAACTTTTTTTCTGGTAAAATTACGACTTTTAATCCGGTAATATTATGGCTTTTTTCAGCTAAAATTACCACTTGTTTCTTGTAAAATTACAACTGTTAATGTCATAATATTACCACTTTTTTGGACATAAAATTATGGCTTTTAATCTCGTAATATTACAACTTTTTTCTCATGAAATTACAATTTTTGGTAAAATTGCAACTTTTAGTCACGTCACGTTGCAACTTTTTTCTCTTACAATTTTGACTTTTTTCCGGTAAAATTATGACCTTTTTTGTCATAAAATTACATAATTACATAATTTTTCTTCTAAAATTACAACTTTTAATATCATGATATTACGACTTCTTTTTTCCCCAAATTAGGGCTTTTTTCCTTGTAAAATTCCGACTTTTAGTCACAAAATCTTACATCTTTTTTAGGGTCAATTTACGACTTTTTTTCTGGTAAAATTACGACTTTTAATCTCGAAATCTTAGATTTAAGCTGCCCTAATATGCCTTTGAAATGGTGATCTAGAGTTTGTATGTGAGGGTGCAGTTTCAAAAAATCCTGACATAGCATACAGAAAAACGGAAGGATGTATGGGGGGGGGGGGGGGGGGGGGCAGGTTTAAAGATGCTATACTGAAGCGTGAAGTGACGTGTTCAAAACCGGGCACACCGCGTCTCATCATCAAGGCCCGGCTAAGGAGATCCGCCGGGTCTAAGTCACCTTGACTCATCGGGCAGGACTGCTGTCGCCTAAACTTTGATCTTTTCTCCGTTTTATAGTCTTTTGGTCCGTTTATTTGAAACACGTTCACATTCAAACGTCTCCTCTGCTCCCTCATGTGGCGTTCCGACGGCGGAATCGAACGCGGAGCAGCACGACGTGTTGCCGTTTAGGAAAAAAGATCCACAGGGCTCTTATAGCGCTGAGCCCAACCCCGGGGCTGCTCCCCTGGGGATACACACCCAGCTCGCCCTTCTCCAAGGGGGTATGATGTGAGGATGAAGGCTCTCTCTCTCCGCCATAATGACTGTACACCGAGATTTTCAAGGGCCCGCTCATGACAATCCCATTTTCTGTGTAATTTCATGGTTGTCTTCTTGAATGAAGATATTGGCTGCTCTGAAGCACGAGGTCAGACTCTCCCAGCTCCGTTTTCTGGATTGTTCCGGAGTATGTTTCCTCTCACTTGATGAAAAGTAATTCATCATTTACACCCCTGAGTTCTGCCACTTTTCTTTTTTTTACCTCCCTTTTCAGTTTTTTCTCGCTATCGTCTGCCCCCAGTCCTCCCCCCCCCCGGTACCTGTGGCGGGGCCTTGCATTCAGCACAGGTTAGGCGTCCCTAACAGAGTTTGTCACCTTGCTACCTCTGGAAGTCCAATCCTGTCAAAGCCGGCGTCCTTCACTCCCCCCAGAGTGGAGTTGGCACCCAGTGAGCTTAAAATCGATTCTGTTTGTCCTCCTTGAGTCCTGCCAGGTTCCCTTCGGGGAGGAGCTGGACAGCCATGGAAGGCCTCAACCAATCACAGCGCCGCGGTAAGAGACACCTAGGGAAACCATCCCCTCGCTGCCAGGAGGGGGCAAAGGTTGGCGAGGAGGAGGAGGGCAAGGGGTTGTGTTGCTAAGAGACCGCCTCCAGCTCACCGCCAGAGTGAAATTAATTGACTCAAGGGCCTCCTAAACTCACTTTTAATTGTTTTCATGTCATCAACGGCCTTCCAGCGCTACAAAAGCACACGCAAAGCTGCTCTTCCACCAGAACGCCAGATTTCAATTCTTTTAATCATTTCGCCCGAGGTGGGGATAATTGGGCCCACAGATATGTAGATTCCTTGACATCTCAGCGGCGGAACATATGTACACGCGTGCGTGTGTACAGTTATTAGCGGGGCTCGCTTGACTTTCTCCTCGGACCAGCTGCCGGCATCTGCAGGGTGTCCGGAGTCCAATCAGCGAGTCGCTAATCCGAAACCCCCGAGACGAAGACGATCGTCCCGTCTCATCAAGGTTGCGCTTCTCCTGCGACCCGTCAGTGGCCGATGAAAACTCCCCACGAGGGTCCTCGGGACCTCCTTCCCAAACACTCGCTCAAAGACACCTACAGGAAGCCTTTTTAATGAAAAGTCGAGTAGAAACATGTCAGTACCATTGACATTTTAAAACAAATATGCACCTTTCAGGGCTGTCAAAGTAAACGCACGATTACCTGCTAATTGACAGCAGGCATTGCTGAGGACGGCTATTTGGGGGTTTATGTCATGGCCGCGCACTGGCTTGTCATCAACACATCAATAAAACATGCGTACATACAAACTATGGCAGGAACAACATCAGATTAAAAACACGAAAGCCACCATCCACCAGTGCGGGCCCGGAGTTTGTTTTTCTGAGCGCTTGTGTGCCACAAATATGCAAAATAGCACACAAAAAGGTCATCAAAATGTACCTCTATGCATTCCCACGTAGTATCAGCATTTGACAGCAAATATGGTACAAATACAGCAGAGTAGTCCATCTGTGCAGCGAGGGACAAAGTGAGAAGGTGCGTTCAAGGATCATCAAACAAAGTGGGACAAGACACCGCTCACATTAAACATGCAAAAACTGGTGGATTTCTCATTTTTCGAATAAAATAATAAGAACCATTTCCAAAATTGATATCCCTTTACATAAAATATGATGTAGTTTTGTAGTATTGTTTGTCACTACTCATTAGATTAGTGTGATTAATTGTGAGCTAACTATGGACAAAATGCGATTAATTGTGATTCAATAATTTAATCGACTGACAGTCCTGATGGAAATATATAACGTAATTATATAATGCAATACTAAAAGCAAAGAGAGTTCACTCTGTGCATTGGTTTCATCACCTTGACGCGTAAGTTCCATAGAGCAACGGCATGAACAGAGTAAGCCCTTTTCATCAGTCATGCGGTCTCTTTCGGACACTTGGCGGGAGGAGGCGGGGCTGCTAGCATACACACAGAGATGTGTGATGGTGCAGCATTAAGGCTCTACTCCGACTCGCACGCTCTGTGATGCTACTGTTGGCTGCTCTGTGAACTTCCTTGACGTAAGATTTATCATTTCTAAATTCAATACTTGGTTTTAACATTATTAGAGCCCGCTAGACATGAAAAAACACCCCTACAGTCACATTGACGCTTGAATTACAGAAGACATAATAAGAGAAAATTATACATATACGACATAAATAAGACATAATATACATAAGACATATATGTAAATAAGACACATGTTAGCTTTGGGAAAGTGGTTCTTTTTTTTACTTTCAGTTTCTGTGCAGCACTTCCTGCGATGTCTATTGTATGTCAACGATACAGTACTAGGTAGACGTGCAAAAGGGACTCTAGGGGTGTTATTTGTTGTATAGAGGGCTCTAATAATGTCAAAAGGCATATTTAGAAGGTCGTAAACAGATTTTCTATGCTCTAAGTGTAAAAATATTCAACTTATAAATAAAGAATGCTATAAAAGTTCACTCATGTGATTATGTGTGTGGTGCTTGTGTGTCTCACCGAATGTTACTGACACCTAGTGACATCTAGTGACCAGTGTTGAATACCGCATATAATTGCAACTTCTTCAAAAGCGTCTTCCGAGTGCCTCATATTTGTATTTCTGTTCTTTTCGGCATTTTTTAGGTGTGAAATTGCAACATTTAGGAAAAATATACATGTCAACTTTTTTGACAAAGCAAAATAGGCCATCTTCGACCACAATCTACTCCTGTGATCTGTTTTTCTTCACAGATTATCTCTGCGGTCAAGTAGTTTCCAGCTCGTATGGGACCTTGATTGCAGCTACGCAGGCGTGCTAACACGCTCTTTGCGGGGGGCTCACGCCTGCTATAAGTCGTCCGTTTTTTGGTTTGTTTTTCTCTGTCCGCAGATGAAATTGCAGCGCATGCCCTGAGACAACAAAGTTTGATGTGCACATCTTCACCTCGGAGCCACAACAGCACCCAGGTGGCACTGGAGAGGCGATGCGCTGCATCATGGGAAGGGGAGTAGTCACACGTTTGCCACGGATGGCTGGCTGCAGTGCATTAAGGGAAAGAAAACAAATACATGCACAGATGGATTTTCGGCCTGGGGTTGGGGGGCGGTGGGGGGAGGGGATGTGGGGTTGGAATTTGTTGGCGGAGGAATGACAACTGCAGCAGGCAGGCGTCACTCATGTAAAGGACAAACGTCACAGCACATTACGGGAAAACAAACAGCACAAAATCCACGCACACGAGGAATAAGCGTGGCCGCTTCAAAAGTCCGGCTCTGGGAGTCTATGAGAAGGATGGACCGCGAGGTTGGACGAAGGAGAGACTATGTCTCTCAGCTGGCCCGGGAAACCCCTCGAGTTTGACGACAAAGCCGAGGAGAGGATGGATGGATAGTATGAGCTGTATTTGGTTGCATCTCCTAGGCCTGTGATTTTCGTCATGGAACCGTGTTTCGTCGGTCTCTGTAGGTCGCCCTCAATTGCGTCACACGAAATCACAGGAGTCCCAAAATTAAATGTGAAAATATAAAGAAAAAATATAGAAAGGTTGCCATATTCTTTTTTCGTTTTGTCTTTGCCTTTTCTGTGTTGTCTTTGTTTTTCCCCATTTTGTCGTTACTTTTCTTGTTTTGTCTTTGACATTTCTGTGTTGTCTTTGTTTTTCCCCATTTTGTCATTACTTTTTTGTTCTGTCTTTGCCTTTTCTGTGTTGTCTTTGTTTTCATTCATTTTGTCGTTTTCTTTTCTTGTTTTGTCTTTGACTTTTCTGTGTTGTCTTTGTTTTTCCCATTTTGTCATTACTTTTCTTGTTTTGCCTTTGACTTTTCTGTGTTGTCTTTGTTTTTCCCATTTTGTCGTTACTTTTCTTGTTTTGTCTTTGACATTTCTGTGTTGTCTTTGTTTTTTCCTATTTTGTCATTACTTTTGTTGTTTTGTCTTTGCTTTTTCTATGTTGTCTTTGTTTTTTCCCATTTTGTCGTTACTTTTTTGTTCTGTCTTTGCCTTTTCTGTGTTGTCTTTGTTTTTCCCATTTTGTCGTTACTTTTCTTGTTTTGTCTTTGACATTTCTGTGTTGTCTTTGTTTTTCCCATTTTGTCGTTACTTTTCTTGTTTTGTCTTTGACTTTTCCGTGTTGTCTTTGTTTTTCCCACTTTGTCGTTACTTTTCTTGTTTTGTCTTTGACATTTCTGTGTTGTCTTGGTTTTTCCCATTTTGTCGTTACATTTCTTGTTTTGTCTTTGACTTTTCTGTGTAGTCTTTGTTTTTCCCATTTTGTCGTTACTTTTTTTGTTCTGTCTTTGCCTTTTCTGTGTTGTCTTTGTTTTTCCCATTTTGTCGTTACTTTTCTTGTTTTGTCTTTGCTTTTTCTGTGTTGTCTTTGTTTTTTCCCATTTTGTATAAACTTTACTTGTTTTTTCTTTGCTTTTTCTGTGTTGTCTTTGTTTTTTCCCAATTTGTCGTTACTTTTCTTGTTTTGCCTTTTTCTCTGTTGTCTTTGTTTTCATCCATTTTGTCGTTACTTTTTTTGTTCTGTCTTTGCCTTTTCTGTGTTGTCTTTGTTTTTCCCATTTTGTCGTTACTTTTCTTGTTTTGTCTTTGACTTTTCATTGTTGTCTTTGTTTTTTCCATTTTGTCGTTACTTTTCTTGTTTTGCCTTTTTCTGTGTTGTCTTTGTTTTTCCCATTTTGTCGTTACTTTTGTTGTTTTGTCTTTGCTTTTTCTGTGTTGTCTTTGTTTTCATCCATTTTGTCGTTACTTTTCTTGTTCTGTCTTTGCCTTTTCTGTGTTGTCTGTGTTTTTTCTCCATATTGTCGTTACTTTTCTTTTTTTGTCAATGTATTTTCCGTTGGTTCCATACAAGCTGAGCCGATGGTGACGTTACTTCCTGTCCGGCGACATTTTTTCTGCTTAGGCTGCTTCCCCCGCGACAGGACCTCGGGTTAGCAGGAAAAAATGGATGGATGGGCTGGCGGGATATCCACGTTTTTTACCTCCCAGTGATTATTTCCCAGATAAAACGAGTTAAAGCCAGGCTGGCATCGCAAAACAAAAAATGAGCCAAATGAGCAAGTTTATGGAACAGCTCCTTGTCGCTCGGTCTTGGTAGCTGTCTGTACACAAGTTTTGGTCAATGTTTAATACCACCCGGAGCATTCTAGGGTAGCACCCGCTCAGAAACTTCTGCAAGGAACGGCGTCAGAGTCCATGATTGACCGTGATTGACCGTGATTTTAAGCTAATGTCCATGAATGCACCTCGTGTTCTTGTCTGCCCAACCGTCGCAAACGGTCCCTACAAATATAAGGTATCAGTTGAAAAACATCCACAACCAGCTGAGAAGTGGTGGGCCCGGTGGACGTTCCTCACCAGCTTGAAATTTGCTTTCTCAAGCGTCGGAGCCGCTTATCACTCACTGCAAATATTGCCGAGGCGGCCCAGTGGCGCCGATTTCATCCCCCAGCCGCCCGCCACGTTTTCACCGGAGATTTGTTCCAGAAGCTTTGGGCTCCACCTGCTCGGAGAAGTAAGGTGCAGGTGATTTAAGAGGTCTCGCTCTACCCGTGTAGACGGTCACAGTGTCTCGCTCGCCATTAGCATCTCATTTCGTACCCTTGGTTGCTATTTGCCTCAAACGGGATCGTCCGGCCGTCACGCTCTGATAAGCCGAGCAGGTGCAGAACCTCGCTCATCCGGTTTTCGGCTTTCCCGTGAGGCAAAGCGTCGCGTAGGGGGGCACTTGATAAGCAGAACCTGGTAGGGCGACGGTGAACTTGTTCTCTCCCGCAGCCACTGATGAGCCATTGATACATTTAATTAGGGCGGTCCATTTCCCCCTCCTCCCCCATCCGCTTCTTCTTGTCGTTCACGCCAGAACTGTGACGGAAGGCGGGCTGGGGGGGAGAGCAGGATCCCTTCACAAAACAGAGATAAAGGGAAAAAATTAATATTTCCACATTTTCCAGCGCTCCTTTCATCATTATTCAAAAATTAGTTTTTAATGCAACGGAGTAGCTCCAATCATGTTAAGGTCTCTGTGATCCAGATACTATCATAATTACAATTAGATTACATTACCGCAATCAGAGAAAGGGTGATCGTTAAGAGAAGGAATATAAATTGCTTTAGTTTCACAAGTACTGAGCAAGCAGAAATTGGAATTAATCTCCACTTAAACATCTTCCCCTTTTCAGAACTGCAAAGTACGCTGAATTCTTCCAGGCCATCAATACAAATTAAGAGGGAAGTATGATCCCCCCCATCGCCCCCTTCTTCAGTTTCTTGCAGAGTTCATATTTGAAGTTTGGACCCCAGATATGATTCGCACATATCACGCACTTTGGGGGTGCCAACTTTGCAGCAGCACCAGCCCGAGTACTTTGCATGCAACGCACTCGCCTGCACTCCAACGGCCTCATAATCAATTCATCAATCAGCGGCTGAGTTAACCCTCAGTCTCTAGTCATCGTCAGACATTTTTGGACAATCGGATAGTCTCGCTCAGGCTTGCCGTGGTACGCGGTGCCATGTTTGGTGGCTAAAGAAGGCTTAAACTGCTAAAAATGCTGAACTGTCCAAAATGTCCGTGAACGCAACGTTATTGCACCACAACCTGTGCCTAAACGGTGCGGGCGGAGCGCATCAGAGCGTGTCTCATTCACATCAATGGGTGGACTTTGCCTCTCGGAGCAAGTCGGGGGAGAGCAAGGCAAGTCATTTCTGTAGCCTCTTGGGTCTTTTGTGAATTTCTTTTTCTAAGTGGTCATACAGTAATACCCAGAGGGATGTCAGGCAAGTCCCTCTCCCACGCTGCCCTTGTCTAATTTTTCTCTGTATGCCTTCCTCCTGCTCTTTCCGCATTCTCTTTCTGCAGCCGGTAGATAATATGGACCTTCCTCAATATCGGCCAATTTCTCTAAAAAAAAATCACCCCCCATACCACAGTTATTGCAGTTCCACTATTCTTGGGCCTTTGTTTGCACACTTTGCCTGTACTTTAGCTAGCATTTAGCTTCTGGTCTTCAGACTGCAAATGAGACTTTTTACCACAGTGACATTTTGCTTTCAAAACAAACAAGCAGGACGGTTAGTTCTGAGCTTGTTTTTGTCCCACACGTTCATGGGGTACGTGCTAACTTTTTCAATTGTCACTGAACAAATCTGGACTTCCCTGCCATACTTCATCCAGCTCCTCCCGGCGGATCCCGAGGCGTTCCCTGGCCAGCTGAGAGACTCTAGTCTCTCCAGCATGTCCTGGGTCTTCCCCGAGGCCTCATACTGGTTGGACGTGCCCTGAACACCTCCAAAAGGAGGCGTCCGGATGCAACTATGATAAGTCATAACATTTTATGTAACGTGACATCAATATTGGAAAGTAAGGGCTATTATTTTATTCCAAAATGATGTACTGTTAGAAAGCTCCCAGGTTTGGATGTTCAATGCGAGCGGCAATTAGTCCCAACATTTTGTCGGTCCATGAACGCACCTTCTTTGTTCCCGCGCGCTGCTCACACTCTACTATACTATGTGGGAACGCATAAAGGTCATATTTAGTCCTAATGTGGAGGGTGGTTTTGTATTCATTTAGTGCTTTTAATTTGATGTTCTTCCTGTCATATTTTGGCCCCATCCGTGCTAAATAAGATAAATGAGATGGCTATAATGTGGATAGGATGGCTATAATGCTGGTCTCAATGGCATAGCAGTAGCTAGCGCCCCAGATAGCTGTCATCGGCTATGCTTGCAGCTCCTAGTCTACATTTTAGCTCGCATTAAAAACACTCGTTAGTTGGGGCGCTTTAGTCCAAGGTATCACTGTATAAATGACAAACCGATACCTGCAGTGCGCCATTCACTTCCCTCTTCTCCCAGAGGCGATGTACTTTGGGACAACTCAAGTCGGAGCGACACGAATGACTCGTTGAGAGATGGCTGTCACAGTCACCTGGCACAAATCTTTTTTTCCTCTTTCAATTTCTAATTGGTTCCCTGAGCGGCTGGATTTTGTTACAGCGCCGGTAAAAATCCGGAGGCCTTTCCGAACTCCATCGCACCAGAGTAGCGATTGTAGGCCAAAATCACAGACCCCTGACCTCACCCGCCGACGAGCGCACCGAAATCCGCGCAGAGCCAAAAGTTTCCCGAGAGCAGCAGCCCGTTTTATGCGTGTGGATGAGCCGGGGAGGAAGCGAACGCGACGCCCTGACCGTCCTCTGCAGCGGTGACATTGTGCAGGATTATCCCAAAGTGCAGGATAGAATAAAATACAAATCAGCCGCAGACACAACCACGGAGCATCAGTGGAGCGATTAAGATTGAAGTTGGCAAATCCCCGAGCTGCTAATGAATCAAGACTTTCTTGATGACAGCCGACTATTTCTCCACACAACAACAGTTTTGCTTAATTGTACTTGAATGAAGACGAAAAGCCCTCCTTCTGCCGTTCCGCTGGCGCAATTAATAATGCAGATGATGGTCTTAGTTTGCATCCGCACAACTTTTTTCGGGGGTTGTGCCCATTTGGCGACATATCAATTACCTATTTATTCCGTCCCGGAGATTAATGTGTGCCTGGAAATTAACTCACATGCCCGCCATTTATCAGTCCGCAGAACAATCCCGCAGATTCATCCCAAGACTAAGTGGCAGAATATTCATGAAATGCCCCCAAAAAGGAGTAATTTTGTTCCCGCTTTGATGAAATAAAAGGGGAAATTTCTCCTTTCGCTCATTTACTCTGTGAGTTTGTCTCATTGTTTTGCTTATTGTGCGGGCAAATCCTTCTTAATTTAGCCTCAACACGCGGACTTATATTTATGGCGGCGAAACAGGCCGATACATTACGCTCCTACAATGTGATAACGGCGATAGCGCGGGGGCATTGTGCGTGTTTTGTAAAGCCGCGGTTCACAGGCCCATAATGGAGCGCCATTCAATGGTTGACTCCAGTAATGAGTTGAGTAAACAAAATGAGTTTCTGAATCCGTGTACGGAGGGAGCGCCGTGGGGGCGGGAGGGGGGGGCCCTCTGGTCCTTGACACCGCGGCTTTAATCAGGCGCGAGGAAACGGGAGTGAAGACGTTATGAAAATGTGGCGCTGGCCTTTGTTCGGCGTCTGTCATGGCATTGACTTTGCTGACACAATGCTACAATGCATGACGGATCAAAGTAATTAAAGTTCCAATAATTTACCTTCCGCTGTTGCGTGTCAAGTCTGCCAGACCGCCGGGCTCCCGGGCCTGTCACTGATTTCCTCGCTGCTATCTGAGCGTCATCCTTAAAGACAGAGCGGCAGCTTTAATAACACGCTGATACGACGGGCCACGCCTAATGATCACGGACAGACGGACGACGGAGATGGCGAGACACCCCGACGCCGTCACCTAAACGTCTCAAAGGGGTCAAAGCACCTTGTTAAACTTTCCAATCCTGGGGGGGGGGGCTCAGCTTTGCGCGCAAATCCGCAGGAGCGTCGGGCGGCGGTATGCGGGGATTGTGACACGGTTCCGTCTGGAGCCGAGATTGACGACTCCCCGCGTCGCCGTGGCGGCTCAGCGTCGCCGACAATGTGTCATTGTGGCGTTCCGGCAGGTTCTCGCGGTGTAAGGTGGCGGCGGTGGAAGCGTTCGGTTTTGGGGGCTTTGAGGCTTACTTCCCGAGCACGTCTCTCCTCCCTTGACGAAAGTTAAACGGTTGAAGTATTCCTGTTCGGAGACATGATTAGCATGTCACACATTAAAACGCCACATTAAATAATCCCATCCTTCAGGCTTTACTTCCTCCACAGGTATTAGCTCAGACGGGAGAATAATCCTAAGCTAGTTGGAAGTCCTGAGGAATCCACAGAAAGATCTTGGCACTCTGCTGTTTGAATTTCCGATCTGCATCGGCGGCGGCGGCGGAGGAAGCCGAGCCCCGGCGCTTAGCGCTCACCGTGGCGGCGCCAGGTTTCTCTCCCTAATCTCTTTTCTCGGCAGACGTACGTGACAGTGATTCTTCGCCGCAAACGACGCGTTTCCCACCACGCGTGGAGAGTCGCTCGCTCTTTCCACTAACTTGGGAAGTCCTACCTCTGCCAAGGAGGTTGTGTTTTCAATGCCGTGTCTTTCTTTTGTTGGTTGCGCAGCGGGATTATGCAAAAGCGACTGTACGATTTTGTGGAGGTGGTCGGGTGTGGGCCAGAGAAAAAGCCACCAAAATGTTGGCGCAGACGGATAAAAGTATGAAACCAAGAGTTTTGACACCCTAAACATTCCATGTTGGCATCCATAGCTCAGTGAACCACGACAAAATTTAGACCTGTTTTGAGATAGGGGTCTCTGAGGATGGTTATGGGTACCATACCATTTTACAATGCAACTCCCCGAGGGACCGGCCACAACAAGAAGAAAAAACAACATGTAGCACAACCTCTCCAGCCAATGACGAGATCCCGTTGATACGCATTTACAGTGTTGAAAATAATCGCAGTCCAATGTGACTAACCACTACATGGCAAACAAGTTACCAGTAGGTGCAGCAGATTCTCAGGAAACAAGCACCACCCAGCGTTCATGAACAACTATCAAAAAGAATGACCAGAATGGCAACAGCCAGTCAGTGATAAACTTCAGGATGATCAAAGACGGTCCGGAGTTACCTGTAAGTACTGTGACAGTAAGAAGACATCTGTGTGAAGCTAATCTATTTACAAGAATCCCCCACAAAGTCCCTCTGTTAAAAATGCCATGTGCAGAAGAGGTTAGAATTTGCCAAAGAGCACATCAACTGGCCTAAAGAGAAATGGAGGAGCATTTTGTGGACTGATGAGAGTCAAATTTTTTCTTTTGGGTCCAAGGGCTTCAGACAGTTTGTGAGACGACCCCCAAACACAGTACACAGTGAAGACAGTGAAGCATCATGATATGGGCATGTTTCTCCTACTATTTATCCCATAGCAGGGATCGTGGATCAGTTTGCATATGTCAGAATACTTGAAGAGGTCAGGTTGCCTTATGCTGAAGAGGACTTGCCCTTGGAATGGCTGTTTCAACAAGACAATCACCCCAAACACACTAGTAAACCAGCAACATCTTGTCATGTTGTCATGTTATGGAGGGACCAGCCCGATCCCCGGACCTTCATCCAATGGAGAACTTGTGGGCTGACATCAAAAATGCTGTTTGTGAAGCAAAAGCAAGAAATGCTGATGAATTGTGGAATGTTGTTAAAGAATGTTGGAATGCTGGAATAACAGCTGAAAGGTTCCACAAGTTGGTAGAGTCCATGGCACACAGATGTGAAGCACTTATAAAAAACTAATTATCACTTTCACAGGATTGCCAAATCCTAGAAACAAAAAAGAGACACTGTTATTTTTTGAACACGCCCCTTTCAACTAATTGGCCAATTGCACAGCCTTAAGAGCGTGCATATCATGAATGCCGGGTCTTGTCTGTTTTCTGAGAATCTACTGCACCTAATGGTCACTTGTTTACCATGTAGCAATAAAAATATACTAATACCTAATCCTTCATCTGGTTAGACCATTCATCATTTGATCAAAAGTCTGTAAGTCTTTAAAAGCCAACATCTTGTGGATTGAACGTCATATTCTGTCAGGAATTCTCACTGTCATGATCTCTTGATGGCAAAGGCAAACACGCTTTCTCTCTTGTTGAGCTGCATGAGCGAGGTCGCCATCGCCGCTGAGGTTGGACGCAGGAAGACAGTCATTCGAAACTTCTTCAAACATCCCGAGGCTCAAGGAACAAAAAAGTCGAGTGGTAGACGGAAGATCACGTTGGTTGTCAAGACACAAGACCATCCCCGGTCCAAAGTCCGACGGCACCCGCGAGGGAAGGCTTTTAAGAACAAAATTATCTCTAAAGGCCTCAAAATGACCCAAACATCGGGACGTTGAAAGGTGGAAGGAAGTCTTTCGCTCCCTTGACGGTCCTGGAGGCTTTCAACGTTACCAGCATGACAAGGAGATCCCACCTGAGATGTTTCGGAGGGGGCGCCATCATGAGCCTTCATGGGAACAATGGAGCGTCAGGTTGTGCAGGGGCGTCCCACATGACTGAAGGCCCTCGTCTGTGTGGTAAAGGACTCTGATTTCTATTTTGGGGGTGTATCAGGGTTTTTTTTGAGCAGCCACTTGAACGCTTGCTTGCAATAAATTGCCCTTTGTCTCACTTCCATTTCTTCTTTGTGCATTTTGGAGCTCTTCTTAGAACCTCCTTAAGATCCAACAGTGCAAAATGTACATTCCTGCAGTTTTTCAACTGATGCAAAATTTGGATGAGGAGCTTATCCGATTTTTTGGAAACACCGAAGCAGTTGGAGTCTTCCCAGTCGTCTGATTTAGCATTGATCACGTTCGAGCGCCGAGACAAGAACGGTTTGGTTCTGAGCAACAGCACATGTCGCACACTCAGACAGTGAGCACAGTGTGTCCTGAGCGTGCCTGGAACATGATGTCACCAAGTTCCCCGGCATGAATCTTCGGGTTTGTTTCTGTCCTAGGCGAGGGGTCAGCAACCCCCCGGCGATGGCAAGCGGCCCATCATGCAGATGGGTTGTCATTATCTCTGGTCACATGACCTTGTTTATGGGACATGTTTTCATCGTTTGAGACCCCGCACAACAATGGAGCTTCAGTGTTTGGGGAACTCCTCCGAATTACCCCTGAAGCGGCAGATGTGGAACAAAAGCATTCTCTGTTCAGAAATATATTTAGCGCACATAACCGGCCATCACTCTGTTGGCTGGCTAAAAATACACTTCACGCATTCTATCAAGTTAAAATGAATGACATTTTCCTTTCATCTGCTTGAAAAATGTTTCGAATCCAAGCCTCGGGGGCTTGCAGGGATGAGCCGGTCACAGGAAAACAACATCTTGGTCTGAACTTAAGTACAACTCACTTAACTTGTACCTTTCACCCTTCAAAATCATGAAAACCATCAAAATAAAGTCCAACAATGCAATAAAATGAGCGATGGCAAAAAACGGATACAATGTCCCTTGCTCTACTAAGGATCCACTTTTTTTTGGTCGATCCGATTTTTTTATAGTCTTGCCGATCCAATCCGATTTTGCGGATGTTTTTGTAATAATAGCTTTTTGTCACAAACATGAACTTAAAAAGAACAAACCAAAGTAACGCTGCGTTTACTTTTTTCTGTGAGTCCGGTGCGGAATGACAATAAAAGATCCGTCTGGAAAAAATGGGTGTGCAAAGTTCTTAAGTGACGGGTATGTTGCGTTGTTGGTGGTGCGTTTTCTCCTTCTTCTGGGGCGCTGGAGTTGAGGGACAACCAGCTTTGAGGAGCGTTCACAGCACCTACCATGTTGGAGTGTGTCCCAGAGTTACGGCCCGATCTCGTGGCGGAAGCCAACCTTATCCCATCTTCAAAACACGGCAGGTCGGCATTCCATCCCGAGCGGGACATCCTTACTCTTCATTTCTTTGTGCGAACATTGTCTGTGCTACTAGAACATTTCATGGAGAACATACAAACCCTTTATTCCTAGAATCTGGTAAAAGTTCAAACCGTTAAAATGATGCATGAAGCAAACAATAACCTGCTACCCAAAAACATAATAGAATTCCGGGTAGCATGTTGGCCTCACAGTCAGGAGGTTCAGGGTTGGAATCTCCGGTGGGCGTCTCTGTGTGGAGGTTGCATGTTCTCCCCGTGCGTGTGTGGGTTTTCTCCGGGTACTCCGCTTTCCTCCCACATTCCCAAAACATGCATGTTAGCTTCATTGGCCGCTCTAAATTGCCCATTAGAGTGTGAATGTTTGTCTATATGTGCCCTGCGATTGGCTGGCGACCAGTCCAGGGTGTACCCCGCCTCCTGCCCAAAGTCTGCTGGGATAGGCTCCAGCATCCCCGCCACCCTAATGAGGATAAGCGGCATAGAAAATGGATGGATGGATGGGAAAGTTACACTTACAAATCCGCAAGAACAATGCTAAGAACCTTCAGCGTATGACCGTGTGGAACGAAGATATGGAACGGATTGAGCAAAGGCCTCCAACAAGAGCGGTTTCAAGTTACATAAAGTACAAGGAAGAAGAGTTCTGAACCACTGTTTACATTAATGGACCACCGACTCTTCATTTCTTTGCGAGAACATTGCCACCGTGTTTTGGTCGTTATTGATTTTTTTTTTTTTGTAACTTTGTTTTTATGAGGGTTTTCAGAACATTGCACAAAACCGAAAAAACAACTCTCTGACCCAAGATGCACCTCTCACACCTTCCACTACTTAGTCATCCCGTAAAACCTCCATGAGTGTCCTGCAATGCTCTCTGCATAAACTGTCCGTTCTGAGCATTCTGCGTTAGTCTCCCCGCTCTTTGATAAGGTCCTCATGAGGGTACATTTATGTTTTTGCAACAACTTTAAACCTCCACTCCTATTGTTACAGTACCCTATTATTGTCCTGTGTCTTTAAAATCGCAACTGAGCGTTCCAATAAATGAATCCATTAGCAAAATATGGATTACGCCGAGCCCAGTAAATGAAATGTCCTATGCGAGGGGTGAACTAAAAGGCTTCTGTGCTGCCGGCGTGAGCAAAACAAGGATCCATTCACACAAAGGTAAAGATGGAGGATTCATGTCCGATGACGACTTTAATGCACTTGCTGTTCTCTGTGTGAATCCAAGCCGGTTCCCGAGCCAAAGTGGACACAGTGGAGGCTTCTTATCGTCTGGGACTGTCCAAAGGCAGCAGCGATAACAGGATGCGAATCGAAAGCCGCCTCTGTTCCGCCGGGATAATAAACAAACAGAGTTGTAAGTGTGCAGGAGTCGGACCGAAGCGCGGCTGCACACTCCGGTTCAGGCCAGGTGGCAGATGACGCTCGGAGGAGAGCAAATCTGTTTGTTGCATGGCTGAACATTGTCCATCCGTGCCGGGCCTGTTGTTACGTGACCCGGGGCGCCGAACGCGCAGAAAGGCTCCATGTGTTCCTTCCGTGTTCCTTCCGCGGAGAGAACATTGGAGACGCGGCGACGCCGCGCGGATGTCGTTTATTTTCCGCGAGCCAGACGGGGGGAAACAAAGCTGTTCTTCTTCTCAAAGCACCCGTGGATTACGGCCAGAAACCACGAGTTATTCAATTTCCACCTGGAGAGGCTTAGCGCTGGCATTCCGGTGCGGCGTCGGATATAATTCACACCTCGACGGAAGCTTACACCTGCTTGAGGGAATTAGGGCTGAGGCCTCTAATAAATGTTTAAACCTGTCAGACAAACGAGATAAGTGCATTCACGACCCGTTCCTCCTGTTCCCCGCCCTAATTCCGTCGGAGGGGTCCCTCCTCACCTGTGCAAAGAGGATGGACGGGGGGCGGCTGTCAAAAACAATTACAAAAACGCCCCCGATGAAGGTCGATGAAGACAATGTCGAGTGCGGGAAGAGTGTGATGGGAGGGGGAGTGCCACTAAAAAAGAAAAAGACAGCAAGCAAATACTCATGTCCCACTGAGAGAATTTCTGCAGGTCCAATGCAAAACGTTACTGACTAATCATCCGCGCCGCGGAAAACGCCAGCTGCGGCCTGTGGTGGGATTATCACTCTCATGGACCTCGTGCCGAGCTTTTTGCTAAATGGGAAATCTGCTCATAGCCGGGAGGAAGACGGCGTGTGCGGATAGGAAGGAAGCTCCAAAACTCGCCGCTGAATTTACATCCTTCGTTCGCCGCAAAGAATCCGTCGCTCCACCGTCCTCGCCGTCCTCCGGCTTCAGTGTGGAATAACCACGAAGGTTGCAAATGTCGTAATCTCGGGCGCTCCGCCGCCACGCAAAGGCTAATGGATCACCGTTAGCGCTCTATTACCGACATCTGTATCACTGGAGCCGCGCGCCAAACGCGGCTAACAAGGGCAATGTATTTGGACGGTGCTGGCTGGCTCCCTGCGGACGCCGCCGCTCATTACGGGCCGTTCTGTTTGCCCGGACAGTGCAGAGGGGGGAGTGAGGTTGAAATAACAATTAAAGGCCTCTGCGGCAGCCCTGCCACCGAGATGTGAGGGGTTTTTTTTTTTTGGGCCGGTCCCAGGGGAGCCCTCGAGGGCCGGTCGCTCTCGAGCCTCCTCCTGCGATCTGACGGGAGACAATGCCCGAGCAGAAGGTTTGTTTATTATTACGAGGCCTAATTCACGCTTGACTCTGAGGTTTGGAGTCAAACGTGAGCGGGGGGGGGATGCATAAATGATTTACAAGCCGGGGAGTTGGTATAAATATTACTGAGTGAAGCCGCCCCTGCCTGAATTCGCAAGCTCCGCTCTGCTCTTAATCAAACAAACCAGGGGTGCCCCCCAAACACACACAAAAAAACGATCGTAAATAACTACATGAAGTTGCAAGCACATGCCTATCAATGAGATATTATTTGCTATTATTATTATTATTTTACTTAAAAAAATAATATACAGTTAGAAATCCCATTTTGACTCTTTTCAGAGTCGGTTCCTTTGGCTCGGCTCACCTAAAAGAGCCGGCTCTTTCGCCGCCATTTTGACCAATGACATTTGCCTTTAACAACAACAACAAATGACCAATCGACTCCCGATGACGTGAGCCGGCTCTTTTTGTGCATTTCCAAAAGCCGCTTCCGTTTTTTTCTTTTTCTTCATTTCGTAGAGTCAGTTCTTGGAGCCGATTTGTTCGCAACCGACACACAACTAGTGCTGATGGAACTGTTATCTCTATTTAGTGGCACGGCTCACTAAAAAGAGCCGGCTCTTTTGCCACCACTCATTTTGACCGATGACGTTTGCCTTTAACAGCAAAAAATGACTAATCCGGCTCTTTTTGTGCATTTCCAAGAGCCGGTTCTTACAGCCGACTGGCGCTAACTAACGATGGAAATTTTGCCTCTCTTTAGAGAGCCGGTTCTTTTGGCTCGGCTCACTAAAAAGAGCCGGCTCTTTTGCCCCACAAGTAGCTCCCAGGCCAGCTCTTTTTGTTCATTTCAAAGAGCCAGTTCTAACAGCCAATTTGTTCACGACCGACACTTTACAAGTGCTAAAAAATGATGGAAATGTTATCTCTTTTTAGAGAGCCGGTTCTTTGAGCCGATTGAGACGACCGACACGTCACTAGTGCGAAATAGTGATAGAAATGTGCTAAAATGCTAACAGCTAGCATGATAGTGGTAAATGTTTTTATACAGTATGTGTCTGTCCATGAAAAACAGATATAAATGCTACTATTCTGTTATCATGCTAGAAATGCTAACATGCTAACACCCAGCATGATAGCGGTACGTGTTTATATATGTTTCTACCCATGATACCAGCTAAAATGCTACTATAATAATGTTACAGTATCATACTAGCAATGCTAACATGGCAATGTTAGCATGCTAACACCCAGCATGATAGCGGTACGTGTTTATATATGTTTCTACCCAAGATACCAGCTAAAATACTACTATAATATTGTTACAGTATCATACTAGCAATGCTAACCATGCTAGCACCCAGCATGATAGCGGTACGTGTTTATATATGTTTCTACCCATGATACCAGCTAAAATGCTACTATACTAATGTTAAGGTATCACACTAGCAATGCTAACATGGCAATGTTAGGATGCTAACACCCAGCATGATAGCGCTAAGTGTTTATATATGTTTCTACCCATGATACCAGCTAAAATCCAACTATAATAATGTTACAGTATCACACTAGCAATGCTAACCATGCTAACACCCAGCATGATAGCGGTACGTGTTTATATATGTTTCTATCCATGAAAACGGCTAAAAATGCTACTATTCAAATGTTATTATGCTATGTTGGGCAAAATCCCCCCCCGGTTTTCCTTTAAAGGCGACTCAATCAATTCTGTGTTTCAAAATAAAGTGCCTTTCCGCGAACTAGTTCAAAGTGATTACTCTGATTACAGTGCGGCGGCATTAGACACGCTCTCTGTCAGTGATATTTCCATCTTGACACGGGTCTGTTTTGAACCGGCGGATGGGGGCTGACAAGAGCGCCGGTATTAAAAGACGAAGCCCCCGAGGGCGAGACGCCGAGCTCTATCTTTGGGAATAAAAGGTTACGATCGCTCCGCGTGCGCTGATGCGGCGAGTCGGAGGTGGCGGCGCTCCAGCCTGACGGCGGCGGCCGCGACGCCTTTGGATTTAGCATAAGTCCGTCACAGCCTGATAGTGACCGCATGTAGACTGTCAAAACAATGCGCAAACACCGCCGGCATGGTGATTCCTAATCCAATTGGCACCGGGGCCAAACTTGTAAACTAATCTACGAATTAGCCGAGCTGGCACGGAGCGCCCGAACGCGCCTCCGGAACCTGGAGCCGTTTGTCGCCAGCCGGCGATAAGAAGCGACGTGGGCTTAGCTGCCATTCTTCTCCGCCGGAATCACTTGAGTCCATTTATCGGTGCACCTGAGTCTGGGACCTCTTTAAGATTAAGGTCAGTCCTGGGAGACTTTTCCAATTCATAAGTCAAGAGGCTTAGCTTTCCTCCTGCGTAACAAAGAATATTCCGATATTTTATGTAAGAATAGCTGACAGGAGAGTAAAAATAGACTTTGACAAGCCGCGTTCCCGCCTGCGCTTGATGGACGCAAATCCCAGCCAATCACATGACACGCGTTTCCTTCCGCTCGCCACTTCCAAATAAAGCCTTTCAATATGCAAGCCCAATCTTCCTTGTTCTTTCCCGATCCGTCAGGGGGCCGAGTCGCTCAACGTTTAAGGAACGCCGCCCCCCCGAATTCATCATACGGGACACCGACGGGCGCCAGCTGCAAAAGCCGAACGCGACAAATCACTCCGTACGTTTACATGCACTAAAATATCATGATTTTCCGTCATTGCACGAATCGGATTTACCGTAACTCAATTCCCACCCGCCGCGCAACATTAGCAGCAACCGTACAAGAATAACGACAATAGTAAGAGAAGAAAAAGTCGGGATTTCAAGTGAATGTCAAAATCGTTTGGCGATCAAGTCGTAATTATGAAAAGGACATTTACAAGAAAACCGTTGAAATAGTAAAAAGGGGGAAAAAACATTAAAAAACAGGAAAAAAAAAGAAAAATTACAAGAATAAACTTATAATATTACATGAAAAATATTTTTTAACATTATTTTAGTAAAATGAAGTTAGAAAAATCAGAAAAAATATCATTTAAAAAACAATTAATTATTTTTAAATGATTTCAAAAATTATACAGATATATTGTATTTTTTAAAGTCATATGACAAACAAACAAACAAAATTGTAATCTAATGAGAATAAAGTGCAACTTTTATGAGAAGAACATTCAATCCCAAAACAATTTCACTTTTTCTTCACGTTTAGAAGAAATAAATTGGAGGCTAACGTGTTAGCTCGCTAACTTTGTAGCTAGCAGGCATCTCGAGTCCCTGCAGCGTAAGAGTTGCACAAAAACAAATTATAGGAGTGACTATAGGCATGCTATTTCAGGTTTAGAGGCCTATAATAATGTTAAAAACTGTGTTTAGAAAGCATTAAAACTATGAAAATATTCTATTTATTAACATTGAATCCTATATCGTGGAAATTAATTAATCACGGCTGGGTGTGGAACCAATTAATCGCGACAAACGAGGGACGACTGTGCTGAATATCATTGACCACGTGCTGCCATGTTGTTTTCTTGACGCCACCTAGTGGCTGCAGTAATTCATTGAGTTGAGCTTGTGACGCATTTAGGCACACAAGTTGAATGATTTAGTGCATAGTGGACGCTTTTTGCTACGTAATACTTCTATCTAATACGCTTCTGCCTCGGCAACGATGTGTCTGTAAGTCATGTGCAAGTTTAACGATACGGCCAACGATGTGATATGTAACTGTAAATGCTGCGTATGATAAAGATACGTAAATAAATAACAGGACCGGATTACAGTAATCCCTCGCCACCAAATTCTCACGTTTCTTTTTTAATATGTTGTTTGTGGCTACGTATTATTAGTCAAAAATATTACATATTTTAGCAAATTTCCTTTTAGCTGTATTTTAATAAATTAAATTAATCAATTTAAAAAACAGAATGTGATTGCAGTAATTCCTCAGCACTTTGCACTTAAAATTATTTTAAATATATATCCATCCATCCGTTTTATATATATCTTAATTCATAAATTCCTACATTTTGTGGTTGTCTATTATTAGCAAAAAATAATATTTAAATGATAGATACAATTTTTGAGCAAATTTTTAATATTTCGATGGATGGATAGATGGATTTTTATTACTGCTAAAATGTCTTGTACAATTACTGCAATTTTTTTTTTCTGGTTAAATTATAACTACTATGGGGCCTTCAAGGACCGCCAAAAGGCACAGGACATCTCAGCGCTTGGCGAAATACATTTTTTGGTACGTGTTTTCTGTCTAAATTAAGCATTTTAGGAATAAAAATAACCCTGAAATACCAATTTCAGAAGATGCATTCAAAGATGTTAAACGTGCAAGCCAAACAAGATTTGGCTGGAAACCAAAAATTAGCAAACAAAAACTGAATTTGAAAGCAAGAAAATATATAGAAACAAAAAAATGTGAAAGCAAAGAAATTGATTTTCAAACAGAAAAAATAATTCAAACAACAAAAAAAAGATCTGTAAATGGATTTGAGAGCAAAAAAAAAAAGATTTTCAAACAAAAATGAAAATGATTAAAAAAGAGATATAAAAACAAAATTATTATGACAATTTTTTAATGCAACTTTACATATGTAAAAAATGCTAAAAATCATAAAATTATATTTCTTACTTTGTTTTGTTTACATTGTTGTGGGCGGGGCCTTCTTATTTTTATGAACTGTTCATAATTTTGTTAAAACTATTCATAATTTTGTTAAAACAATTTTGTTTGCAAATCTTTATTTGTTAAAAATTCAAATCCAAATACTGTAACAGTAATGTTTGGTGAGACACACAAGCACTAGACTCCACGGCGATAAATGAATTCTTTATAAGATTCTTTATTCATACATGGAATATTTCTGCCGTTAGAGCATAGAAAAGCTGCTTAAATAAGCTTTTTAACATTATTAGAGCCCTCTAGACATCAAATAACACCCCTAGAGTCCCATTTAGACCTCTATTGCGTAATAATAAGATTAAACAAGACATCAATAAAACAGGAAGGCGGTTTGGAGTTGAGCTTTAGCCCCTGTTAGGAACGACTGTGCTTGTTGTGAGATCATTCAAACCTGCAATAAAAGCCTTTTGCTGTTGCCTGTCAGGGCTGGTGCTTGTGTATTTAATTTAGGAAAAAAATGTAAAGTTTGCATATTTTTGACTAGTAATTGGCCGCAATCGTCTAGAAAACGGCCTGTTTTTGAATTTGAAGCTCAAAGGGGCGATGGATTCCTGTGTATGGTGTTGGAATGGCACCGCTGTCGATGTGTTAAGGTAGGAATAAAGTGATGTGTTATTTTTGACAGCCCAAATTTGAATACAACATTATTGCTTTTTTTTTAACCTATCTTTTCATGAATTTTTTGGCAGGTTTTCATCCTTTAGGTCAACAATCCAGGCCAGCAAATGGGCGGCGCGCCCGACACTTCACTCCCGGCAGGCTTTCATTAGCGCGCGGCACTCCTAAAATGTCCAATTTGGTGTCTAATGGCGTCCATTGTTGCACGCCTCCGA
Organism: Oostethus manadensis; assembly: GCA_024372805.1. NCBI lineage: Eukaryota > Metazoa > Chordata > Actinopteri > Syngnathiformes > Syngnathidae > Oostethus > Oostethus manadensis. The sequence goes on along the minus strand of QODF01000088.1, from coordinate 1,119,719 downwards.
CACGGACGTCCCCTTCCCAGTTCTTAAGCGCGGCTCCGGTATCTTCTCCACGTTCCCGGCATATAATACGTCCGTGTAATGAAAGCCACTCCAATTAACACAATCACTCCTCGTTAGAAATGGAAGCGGGCGGCAGCGTATGACAGCCTAATCTCAGCCGCAGCTGGATTGGCGCTCAGGAAAACGCGGGGAAAAGTTCATTTGAGTACAGCAGTTAACAATACCTCCTCATCACCTTGAGGCCATGTTTAAATTCGCCGTTGAAGTTTAAACCTCTTTTTTTGGCCCTTCCTGCCTCCGTCAAAATGAGGCAACCTGGAAGCCCCGGCTAATTAAGTGTGTGAATATCCGGACCCTAATTAACATATTTGTGAGACAGGGAGGGCCCAGCCAGCGCCGCCATGTTTGCTCACAGCTTGAGTTGCGACACAAGGAAGGCGAGGAGGCTCCAGGTCTGCGGGGCCCACCAGTATGAGAAGGAAATTCCAGTAATTGGATGACCGTCTTATTATCCCTTTGTTGGTTGCAATTCCCTGATTAGCATTTTGGAATATTTAAAATTATAATCCAAGAATTAGGGGATTTCACCGTTTTACCCCCGCGAAGATCTCTCTCCCCGCCCAATTAGGCTCAGCGCTAAGTAGGAGGTTTGCAGCCGCGCCCAGGTGAGCACATCTTTTTATTCCAATCAAACAAGCAATGGCAACAATTAGAAACTTTAAAAAATTCAAACAGAAAATTTGCAAAGAATAAATGGTTTTAATAGCAAAAAAAATGGATTTAAGGCCAAAAAATATTAGCAAAAAGTTTGCATACACTGGATTAATTTGAATGCAAAAAAATTATTTTCAAGCTATACAAATTGCAAAAAAATTTGATTCTGAAACATTGACATGATCAAAATAAATGAATTCATAACATTTTAATTTAATAATACTTTTCAAACCCCAAAAGTTGTAAAAAAAAATTTTAAATAGACAAAAATGAATCAGAATGTACAAAAAATACATAAATAAATATTAAAGAGGAAAAAAATGATTTAAAAAATTGGCAAAAAAAGCAAAAATAAACATTTTCAAACTATAAAAATTTGCAAACAAAAAGTGAATTTCAAAGCCAAAAAAATTGTTTCCCCAACAAAGCAAAAAAATAATTTGAAGGCAAAAAAAATGTATTTCCACATTTTAAAAAATACTTTTAAAACCCAAAATTAAACAAAAATGAATCGCAATGCAACAAAATAAAGATTTGAAACAAAAAAAATAATAATTGCAGACAAAAATAAATCTGAATGACAAAAACAGATTTTCAAAAAAAAATCAAAGAAGAAAAAAGATTTTCATTTGCAAACAAAAAGATTATTCATTCATTCATTCATTTTCTATACCGCTTATCCTCATTAGGGTCACGGGGATGCTGGAGCCTATCCCAGCAGACTTTGGGCGAGAGGCGGGGTACACCCCGGACTGGTCGCCAGTCGATCGCAGGGCAACAAAAAGATTATGATATTAAAAATAACTAATGAAGTAAAAATAATTGTTTTTTCTAACCAATGTAATGAAATATTGTTAAATAAATAAATATTAAAAGGAAAAAAGTGCAAAACGAAATATTTTTAAACTTTACAATTTTGCAAACAAAAATGGATTTGAGTTTTCCGAAGAAAAACTTGTCGGAAAAGTTGACTGGGTCTGAGTGAATATGAAAAAATGGTATTTTTACTAAAAAGTTGTAATTGGAGGACACTAGCAGGCAACACTCGACACAAACGAAAACTTTCTGGGAAGCTCTTAAAACAAAGAGGGCACGTTTGTAATCAGGGACATTTGCCTAATGCGGAAAAATGTCCTCTCCGGCAGAGACAATGGCGCCACTCACGCGGCTTTGAGGCTTTCATCGCTCTCTCAACGCCGCCCGCCGTTTGTCGGCCGCGTCTCGCTTCTGTATGGAAAGTTGAGGATGTCACCGGCGTAATCTGACAGCGGAGGTTTTAGTTAAAGCAAACGTGTCATATTGTACTTCTATTAGCAGGTCGCCATTGCACCATTGGTGACACGCGAATGGCTGCCGTGTCACCTTAATTTAAAGTTAAGTACTGTGACAGTTTAATACGCCAGCCGGATGAAAGCCGCCACGTCAAAGCATTGTCAAACGGCCAATAAATAGGGCTTATTGTTTCAGCAATCAAGAGGGACTGTCTGTCTAATGTGCCTTTATTCCACCCCCCACCCGCGCCCCCCGAAAACCCCGCCAACCCCATCCTCCTCAACCTTCTTTCCCTCTTATGGAGATTTGGACTTCAAGCTGGAGCGCCGCTACCTAGAGGTTGAAGATTATGCGTAGAACACACACTTGAGCGGCTGTCAGCCGAGGGTGGGATGGCGTTACACCAAACCGGGGGGCGGGCGGGGTTAGGGGAGACAAATCAGAGTAGCTTCTAAGCCTTTTGCCCTTTTCGAAGCTCGCCAAAAAGAAGACACTTTTTTTACACTCCGTTATTTGTCCACTCGCCCAACTCCTACGAGGGCCACTTCCTTTTGCTGCGACCACCCAACCGTCCACCGGTGCCCCCGGGCGTCCTCTGACACATCATTAGCAGGAAGGGAGGTGGGCGGGACACAGGTTGAACTGAATCCCATTCAAATTAAAAAAAAAATCTGTCCACTAGCTACAGGTAGGCAGTTTTGGCAGCCGCACAGAAAGGGGCCCAGGGGACGCCGGAAGGACTCTCAGGCCCAGGGAAGGTTGGCCGATTGGGGTTCTGTTTGTTTTTGCGCAGATCTCTATCTTTTCTACGAGGTGAAGGAAAAACGGCGAGCCGTGAAGCTTGAAAGCGTGCCTGACATCTGAAGTCTTTTGATAGCTCCCCCCCCCCCATGCTCAGGAAGGGAAAAAAATTAACTCTGACACGCGGATCGAGCCTCGGGAGCTTAATTACATCAAAGTGAAAACGGATCCTTGTTAGATTCCGGCCCAACAAAAAAAAGAAAGAAAATGATCAGTACTTTTCAAGGCTTTGTTTGACGCGGAGTGCGGGAACGAAAAGTTTGGCATGCGGGGAGAGTCGGGATTATCAAAAGACGACGCGTCACCGTGCGGCGGCTAAGAGTTCAAATGACACGGGCCGACGCTCAGACAAGACGCCGCCGCGGCTACCAGAGAAGGTAGCGCCGCCACCCTCCCTCCTCCTGCCCCTCAGCCATCCTATTGACAGGCATGACAACGGTCCCCCGACGCACCATTATCCCTGACCGTCAAGCCGACATCAAACGAACCGGGAGCCGTCCCTGTCAAGGCGGCGCGAGCGGCCTCCATGCGAGTTCACGGTGGCGAGAGAGGAGCTCGTTACAGACGCCGCTCTGCACCTTGCTTATCGGGCCGGTACGCAAGCCCCCCCCCCTCGGGGATGATCCCTCCAAAAGACAGGATAAAGAATGAAGACAGGAATTGTGTACCTTCTCCAAGGAGGACCTTGGCTTTCCAAAAAAAGAAAAAATAGCTTGTGACGGGAAAACAAACTGATCAAGCGGGCTCTCAAATTTGTGCGCCTTGCGTTCATCGCTCCCCGCGCCGAGCCAGGCAGCGCTTAGCTGCTCCAATCGAAACGGGTCTGACTGGCTCCAGGCAGCCACTTCAGCGCCGTAACCAATCACCTTTCCAAATATTTGCACTGGTTCGGAAAGCAAGGAGTGGAGGCGAGATGAGAGGCTTATATAAGCGCGCTGATGTGTGTTCTGTTCAAACCGCTGGCCCGGGGCGACCGTGAGCACGCAGACAAGGAAGCAAAACATCGGCTTTCCTTTGCTGGATAAATTCTCTTGTTCCTACAATGGGAGCAAATGTTTGCCATTTTTACTCATTTGCTCCGGCAACTGGAATGATGGCAAATGAACACCGAGAAAGGGTTCCTTTTTGCATCACCTGAAATTCGGCTGGGGATGGAGCCCACCTCGCCTCGCTGTCCTCTTTATACGGAGCTGTCACTTGCTTCTATCTTCCCAAACCCCTAACCCTAAACCCGAGTGTCGGCCGAGTCACTCGCTTCCGTTCTTTCCGATTTCATCTGCCTGTTGGTATTTCCAGTTGCACCGTTTAGCGCCAATGAACACCTCGATGGCGCTCATCACCTAAAAATCAAGTAGGTCCGGATACAGAACATTTCCTCACGCTAAGGTCCGGTCACGTGGTCAAAAAAAACGAGCTGGGATGGGAGGCAGAAAAACGGAGGGAGATTTTGAAACAAACCAAAAAAAAAATGCAACACAAAAAATGTCTAAAAAGCACACAAAAAAATAATATTTTCAAATAAAAAATGACAGCAAAAAAGAATTTCATGACTATGAATGTAAGCTGGAACTTCTACTAAAATAATACCAAACACGTGCTTGGACATTTAAAGTACAGGAATCAAAATCAGTCATAAAAAACCGAGAGCAAACAACAACAAATCTTAACTCGACATCAAAAGGGGCGTTGCAAATGAGGGAGAGCTGTTAAAGAAAGTTTTTTTTAAGTTTGTTTAAAAAAAAAACAACAACTAATGAGTACAGTTATAATTTTTTGAAATTTGGGTGGTAGAAAAAGTCACGATGAAAAATAAAACAATGCTTTTTGGAAAATTTGGTTGGGGAAAAGATATATTATAATTGGAATAAAGTCAAAATATTTCAAGAAGAACGTTTATGAAGATTATCTAAGAAGCAAGTTAAAATATTTGGAAAATGTAAAAAAAACAGAAAAAAAAGGGAAAAAATAGAAAGAAACTTTTTTAAAGTCATAAAACATTTTTTTAAGAAAAAAAAATACAAATGAAAAAAGTTGTAATTTTTGTGAATTTAGGTTGTGGAAGTTACAATGTTCCATTCCATTTTCTTCCGCTTATCCGGGTCTGGGTCAGTAGGGAAGTCCAGACTTCCCGGTCTCCGGCGACCTCTTCCAGCTCCACCGGGAGAGTTACAATGTTAAAAAAAGAATTTTTTGACTTTATTTCCGTTTCTTTTTTTAACCTTGTAACTGAAAAAAAGAAATGTAAATAAAGTGAAAATATAACAAAAGAAATTCTTCTGTCTTTGAAAAAGTTACACTTTGCTGAAAATAAACTTGATGAAAAATATCACTGAATTCTTAAAGAAATATTAATTACTATATAATCAAAATCTAAGCAATTTTTGGAAAATGTTGTTATAATTGGAATAAAGTCAAAATATTACAAGAAGAACGTTCATGAAGATTATTTAAGAAAAAAGTTCAAATATTTGGAAAATTGAAAGAAAAGGTAGAAATGGGAAAAAATTGAAAGAAAATTTTTTTAAGTGATGATGAATGTATTTTTTTAAACAAACAATGAATATCTATCTATACAAAGTTGTCATTTTTGGAAGGTTAGGCTGTGAAAAAAGAAAAAAACAGCAGAATAAAGCCAAAAGATAAGCAAAAAAGTTTATTTTCTATTTGTAAGTCACAATTTGATGAAAGTTAACTTGGAATAGTATGCGGAAAAAATATCATTGAAATATTTTTAAAAATATGAATTGTTATATAATAAGATAAGAACATCCAAATAATGTAATAACATAAGATTAAGTCCAAATGTTAAATAAAAATAGATTGTGGGGGCAATATGTAAAACGATGGGAATAAAGTCCAAATAAAAGTATGTTACAGGAAGAAAATGTACGCAGAATATTTAAGACAAAAGTTGAAATATTTGGAACATTAAAAAAAATAAAATAAGTTGAGATCGGGAAGTTTGGGGTTCCCCGGCAACCTGGATGGATTTTGGCATCTATCAAGATCCAAGATGGCGTCCGCCGCCTCCGTGTCTACTTCCTGTTGCATTTTGAATGTTCCGGTTTGAGCGTTGTTGCTGTCGTCGTGTACCGCTAAACCGGCGATCTGTGCCTGGCACTCCTGCGCGTGCACGCTTTGACTTGGCGGGAAATGGAAGAAGGGTGTGGAGACGTTTGGCGCAGGATCATCATTATCATTATCTGGCGAGCCCTTCCTCCGAAACCAGCAGCCGCCGGCGAACCGGTCCAGATCGGACTGTTTACGCAACGAGGTCACGCGCTACGGCGCATCATCCGGCAAATCTTATTTTTTCTTCTGCTACGCGTTTGAAACGCTCTTTTTGTTTGCCCTTCAGAGAAGTGCGGCGTCTGGCAATTACTGGGGAACTTTTGAAAGTACTCATAATTGCATTGAAAGTTTGAGAAATGATATTTATGGCGTGTGAGAAACATTTGGCAGCCAACGGTCATTAGGAGGAGTCCCGGCAAGTGAAAAGTTGCACTCTTTACCGGAACGCACACATAAATAGTCGGAGGGGGAACGCGGCACGCTCGCCTGAACTAACTCCCGCTCCTCTATCGTCACTTCATTAATTGCCCCTGCAGTCCCTGATATCACAGGACGCGCGCTGAGCCTATTGGGCTGAATCTGCGAGAAAATCTGTTTTTTTCCTGTCATGTCGTATAAAAGTAGCATACGACCAGCAGCGAAATGTCAGGGCGCCACTTCCTTCTCGTTGACGACTCAAACTTTTGATATAACGGCTAAGATTCCTTTTCCCGCGCCGCACTGGGCGCTCAAATAGTCCTTTTAAACAATTTGTTAATTAACTCGTAATATTATGAGGAGAAATAACATAATTTAGTCGTACTATTTAAAATAATAGAATTATTTATCTCAGGGGTTTCCAAAGTGCGGCCTGGGGGCCATTTGTGGCCCTCGGCTGGGTTAGAAAGTTAGAATATAATGGGAAGAAAGTCTGAATCTTTCAAAAAGCAAATTTACAAATATTATTTCAGAAGAATGTTGTAATTTTTGGAGAAGTAAAAAAAAAAACAACAACAGCAAAAACGGGGAAAAAATAATAAGCATATACCCAAGCCCATCCTAATAATAATCACAATTTTTTCTTGAAATGTTTTTACAAAAATCTATTTTTACCAATTTTTTTCATTTTTACCCTTCCATCCTTTCATTTTTCAGTATGCGGGAAAACTTTGGACACCTCTAAAAATTGTAGTTTTATGAGAGTAAAGCCCAAATATTAAAAGAAAAAAAAAAATAAAAAATTCACAACTGTATGGCAAAAAACGAAAAGAAAATTTACAAGACAAATGTTAAATATTTGGAGGTGAAAAAACCATCAGCGGTAAAGAATAACAATTTTAATTTTATGAGAATAAAGTCAAAATATGAACACAAACATTTCGATAAAAAGTCACTATTTTATGAGAAAAAATGACAAGAACCTGTGCAAAAAATATTTAAAATATATGGGAAAAAAATCAATAGCAGAACTGGTGAAAAACAGCTGCAATTTTATACAAATGAGAGCCAAAATACTACGAGAAAAAAGTTGTAATCCAACAATGAAAAATCATAATCTTAGGAGAAAAAATTAACCCTCTTTAAATAAGAAAGAAAGGCGTGGTTTTCTTTTTAAGTTGTTATATTATCAAAAACAAAACAACACATATTTTATTGGGAAAATTAGGTTTTGTAAAAATTAGAATGTAGAATGTTGCAATGAATAAAGTCGTAAATATGAAAAAAAAAGGAAGAAATAGTTGGAAAATTAAAAAGCTGTAATTGTATGACAATAAAACCCAAATAATAAGAGGAAAAAGTTCTACTTTGACGAGAAAACATTTGATGAGGAAAAATAATAAAGCTTAAAAATGAAATTAATGTAATTTTGGTGCGACTGGGTTGCACAAAAAGCTTTTACGTTACAATAATTAAGTCAAAATATTGTCAGACTAAAGTCATAACTATGAGAAGAAAATGTAAAAAAACAAAAGCAGAAAAGAAATCAGCTCTAAAAAGTCTAAATGTTAAGAGAAAAAAGCTGCAGTTTTACAAAAGTAAACATTATGAGGGAAATAATTTTAGCAGCATAAAGTTGACATAATTGAGAAAAAATGTGTCTTTTTGGTTTTAACATTATGAGAAACAATTTTAAAAAAATAATGTTTTAATTTTTTGACAGTTGGGTTGCAGAAAAGGTTTTTGATTTTTCCACAATGTACAACAACAAAGTGAAAATTGTTGGAAAATGTAATAAAACAGCAGTAGAAATTAAACAACTGTTTTTTTTTACGTGAATAAAGTCAAGATATAAAGAGAAAAAAAATCGGACTTTTTTCATCGTAAACTTATAATAATAAGAGAGAAAAAACTCATTTTAGCAGCATAATGTTGAAATAATAAAAAGAAAAACATATATGTCTTTCAGGGTTTTTAAATGATGAGAAACAATGAAAAAAATTATGTTTTAATTTTTGGACAAATAAATTGCAGAAAAGGTTTACAGATTTTTTTTTAATGCAACAAAAATTGTTGGAAAATGTAATAAAACAGCAGTAGAAATTAAACAACTGTTTTTTTTTACGTGAATAAAGTCAAGATATAAAGAGAAAAAAAATCGGACTTTTTTCATCGTAAACTTATAATAATAAGAGAGAAAAAACTCATTTTAGCAGCATAATGTTGAAATAATAAAAAGAAAAACATATATGTCTTGCAGGGTTTTTAAATGATGAGAAACAATGAAAAAAATTATGTTTTAATTTTTGGACAAATAAATTGCAGAAAAGGTTTACAGATTTTTTTTTAATGCAACAAAAATTGTTGGAAAATGTAATAAAACAGCAGTAGAAATTAAACAACAATTTTTTTTACGAGAATAAAGTCATGATATAAGAGAAAAAAAATCTGACTTTTTTCATCGTAAACTTATAATAATAAGAGAGAAAAAACTCATTTTAGCAGCATAATGTTGAAATAATAAAAAGAAAAACATATATGTCTTTCAGGGTTTTTAAATGATGAGAAACAATGAAAAAAATTATGTTTTAATTTTTGGACAAATAAATTGCAGAAAAGGTTTACAGATTTTTTTTAATGCAACAAAAATTGTTGGAAAAATTATAAAAACAATTAAAAATTTGAAATAAAACTGCTTTAATTTTACAAGAATAAAATCAAACTATAAGAAGAAAAACAAATTAGAATTTTAGCAGCCTAAACTCATGAAAAATAATGTCATTTTAGTAGCTTAAAGATGAAATAATAAAGATAACAAAGATAATAAATATGTCTTTTTTGGTTTTAATAAATATGACAAACAATTTAAAAAAATAATGTTTTAAGTTTTTGACAATAGCATTGCAGAAAAGGTTTTCAGATTTCCAAAATTGTTGGAAAATGTAATAAAACCACAGCAGAAATGAAAAAAAAAAAAGTCAAAATACAAAGAGAAAAAAATTCTGAATTTTTGCAGCCTAAACTGGGAAAAATAATGTCATTTTAGTAGCGTAGAGCTGATATTTAAGGAATTGAAGGAATATTCAAGGAAAACAAATATATATATGAAATCCTTGGATTGAAGTCAAAATAGAATGAGAATAAAATGTATTATTCTTGTCATTCGAACAGGATGAACATTTTATTTATTATTATTTTTACTATTATTTTCAAAAGTATCCGTCTTAGCAATTCATGAGAGTATCAAAGTGGCATCCCATCATTTTTCACTACGGAGAAAGTCCACATGTAATGAAGCTAAACATGTTGTTTTATAATTTAAATAACTGAAACAAATGTGAATTTGAGAGCTTTTTGTGGTGAACGTACGGCGTGGTGGGAATCCCGTGCTGCAGAAGTCGGGAAGACAGAACAGTCATGAGAAAGACAAAGGCGGCCGAGCGCTTCAGTGGGCTTTGTTACCTGCCGCCGCCATCAGACGGTGAGCCACTGGGGGCATCATCAGGGCCACCGCGGCCCCCGCGGGCCCCCTCGTGCCACAGCCTTGAAAGCGCCGCGCCGCCACGCGCGCAGCCTTGATGTTTGCCTTGTAGCCTACATGCAAAGCTATCATTATCCGCGCCTCTTGACAATCGTCAGGCCGTCTTTGTTACATCTGCGGCTCGTCGCCGTGGGCTATGACACGACCGCGCGGTTGATCTCGCCTCCTTTACATACGCCAGCCACAAGCTCTCCTCGCCTGTGTGAGCCGCTTTTCAACCTGATTCTGATTTGACGACTTTGAGGGTTCTTGTGCCTCGAAGTTTACGTGAGATCTGCTAAAGCCGTGTACTTTTGTACAAGTCAGGTGCGACTTGTATATCAAAATAGTAATGTGACTAACCGGATGAATCCGTGCTATTAGTATATTTTTATTGCTACATGGCAAACAAGTTACCAGTAGGTGCAGTAGATTCTCAGAAAACAAACCCTGCATTCAAGACATGCATGCTCTTAAGGCTGTGCAATTAGTCCCAAGGGGGGTGTAAAAAAAATAGCACTTTTCAAACTTAAGGGGTCGTTTTAAATAGTATAGCCTCTCGCAGATGTCTTCTAACTGTCACAGTACTTACAGGTAACTCCAGACTGTCTTCGATTGTCCTGGAGCTATCCATTTTGATAGTTGTCTTCCGTTTTCTGCACCAGTCTCTGGTTTTACTACTATTGGAGATCATTTTAGCTGAACAGCCCAACATTTTTTGCACCTCTTCATGGGTTTTCCCCTCTCCAGTCAACTTTTTAACCAAACTATGCTGCTCTTCTAAACAATGTCTTGAAGGACCCATTTTCCTCAGGCTTTCAAAGAGAACTGATGTTCAACAAGTGCTGGTTTTGTCCTTAAATAGGGGCCACCTGATTCACACTTGTTTTTTCACTACACTCATCACTGATTGAATGCCACACTGCTAGTTTGGTTTGTTTTCTGAGAATCTACTGCACCTACCTGCACCACCTGGTAACTTGTTTGCCATGTAGCAACAAAAATATGCTAATAACAGTGATTCATCTGGTTAGCCACATTGGACTGCTATTTTTTTTAACACTACCTTATATATGTACACAAATACAGTGGTGCCTTGGTTAACATTATTAGTCTGACGCAAACTAAAAAGACTTTAACCAAAGCACATTTTCCCATAGAAAAGAATGTAAATCCACTGAATCTGTTCCGGACACCGAAAAGTGCTAACACAAAACACCTTTTATAAACAATAATTATAGTTTAACATGCAGAAAATGAAAATTGCACATTTAACATTATTTTTAACCACACACACCCCCCGCCCCCGCCCCCCCAAAAAACCATCAATTAACAAAATAAAGACCGCAACCACAAAAATACATCAAACTGAATATCGTTTGTGAATAACTCCATCAAGTTGGAGTAAAATGGCTGTACGTTTTGAAAGTGTAGGCCATTAGTCGCTTCATTGCAAGCATCACCACCCAGGTCCAGATCTGCAGGGAATGTTCGGCAAGTGACTGCTGAGACAACCTTAAATTATTCTTTTTAAAAATTCTGATCTATCAATTAGAAGCAAACCCTCTGCAATGTGAGATCGGACATTTCATTCCAAGGGGGAAAGCTCCTAATTAGCGTCCCCATAAGCGTGCCAACTCTCCGCCCCTGCACGACGTCTGCTTCGGATCCGCGCTCCGCAACACGTGACGAGCCGTCCACGCCTCTCTGGAAGTCCTCATCGTGAATCATCTACAAGAAAATCCCTAAATAGTCTGCCCAATCGAGAGCCCAAAACAAAGAATGGCTGGTGGTTCTTTTAGGGTCGGGACACTATAGACAGATTCCGTGTGTGTGGGTTCAACAACTCTATTTTTGTCTGTTTTTTTTTTTTTTTGTAGCACAGCTGCAAAATAACTCGCCAAAAATAGCTGCAAACGGCAGAATTTTAATAAAGAACAAGAAGAGTTCAAAATGCAGCCCGTGGCTGTTTCTAAAAATAAGCAAGCACAGCAAAAATCAAATAATCAGCAGACGTTTTACAAGAATAAAAATCCAAATATTGAGAGAAAGTAAGTAAGTAAGTAAAGTTTAATATTATGACAAGCAAAATAACAAATAAAACTTTGAAAATTAGGTTTGGGAAAAAGTTGTAATATTGTCAAATTATTATGGAAATAAAGTCATAATAATAAAGAAGAAAGTTGAAGTTGGAAAATCAAACCCATTTTTTATTATGTGAATAAAGTCAAAATATTAAAACAAAAAAGTGTGTGAGAATAAACTTGTAATATTAAGAGAAAAAATAATGTCATTTTAGTAGCGCAGAGTTGATTACACAAAAAAATATGTTATGTCCTAGAACAGAGCCCTGGGGCACACCACACATCAGGTTACCAGGCTTAGATACTATGTGGCGTTAAAATATGAAAAGCAATCACAATGAAGTTATAATTTTTGAAAAAACAATTATGTTGGGGAAGAATTTGGGGATTGAAGTCAAAATAGCGTGAAAATAATGTCATACAAAGATTACTAAAAAAAAGTCGACTTTGGTAAAACAGAAAAAATGTTAAAAACATTTTTTTTTAAGAGTGAAGTTGAATTAATTGGTCAATTTTGGGGTGGAGGGGAAATGGGGGACAGCGGAATGATGAGGACTAAGATGGGTTGCTTTTGCTTCTGTTTTGCTTTGCTTTGTTTTGCTTTTGTTTTGCTTTCCTTTCCTTTGCTTTGCAGGCCCATAATAACCGAGTTTGAGGAAATTTGACCAGCAATATTTATTGCATGCAGGACAGCAAAAACACGTAGAAGAAGAAGAAGGAGAGGAGGGTGAGGGCGCGAGGTCCTTTAGAAGTTTGTTGTGGGTCTGTCAGCGAGATATTATTGGCTCCGTCGTGGCAGCGCGTCTTGGAGCTAGATGTGAAAGATCACAGCCGTTTCCCGCCTGCCGGGAATTTCCCAGCCTATCGGGACTTGAAATCGGGGTTAACCTCCATTGCTGTCACCTTCATCTGCCCCCCGCCCCCTCCCCCCACCTCAGCCGCTCCTGCCAGACACTTTTCAGTTTGAAGCGTCCGAGTTCGCCCAAGTGATGAAAGTGGCGCAGTCTTCGCCTTTTGCGGTGTGCGACGCGCGATAACGCACCTCGGGCACCTTGTGGGTCTCACCCGAGGCCGAGCGCCGCGTTTCTCTTCTGGAAGTGTAATTAAAAGGGAAGAATTATTTCCACACAAACAAACGGGCAGGCATCTCGGCCCTCTTTTTTGTGCCCAGCTAAGGCCCCGCAGTGGGAATCCCCCCGGCGGTGGTGGTGTTCCCGTTGACACTTCTTTGGTTTATTATCTTTGTTTCCAGCCTTGGCCCCTCATCCCCGCTCTGCCGCTGCTGGCACCGGCCCTCGCCCGACCGCCGCTCTCGCCCCCTTGCCACCCTGAGAGACCCGAGCCCTGCACCTTTTTGCTCCCAAAACTTTCCTGACCCAATTATTGCCCAAATTAAATGGGACATTTGGCCCAGTTGCCCGCAGCGCCAGGCCACGATTTGCCAGGACCACGAAGTCAGTGGGCGGGGTTTTACAGGGTTTTACGTGTATATACTATATGTATACATGTATATGTATACATATAGTATGTGTGTATATATATTTGTATATATAGTCTATATAGCATATGTACATATATATATTTTCAACTATTTAAACTTTTTCTTGTAGTTTTTTTTCTCTGAATTATGACTTTATTTCTATAATATTTTGGCTTTGTTGTTGTTAATATTATATTATTTTTTCCTAATCATTAATTACAACTCTATTTATTTTCATGATAATACAACTTTTAAAAAATTAATTATTCATCTCTTTGCTAATAGGATTTTTATTTTTTTCCTCCTAATGCTACAACATAAAATTAAAACTTTTTATTATACAAATACAACTTTTTTCTTTTAATGCTTTGTCATTATTCTTGTAATATTGTAGATATTTTATTCTGTTGTTGTTGTTTCCAGTTATTAACTTTTTCTTGTACATTTTCTTCTTGTAATTATTTATTCCTATAATATTTTGGCTTTAGTGGCATAACATTATAACTTTTTTATTTTCCAACCTAATTTTAATAATTTAATTGACATTTTATTGTTAGTTTTTCTCTTTTTGTAAAATTGCAGCTGTTTTTTCCATTTCTGCTGTTTTTTTTCCCCAACTAATACGTACTATGTTTATGTTTAACTACTATACGCTAAATACGGGGTGTATTTTACGACAGCGTATTAGGGCCACATAAAAAATTAAAATTTTTAAATAAAAATTTGTAATTTTTCGAAAAAATTATGAGTCTTAATATTAGGAGATTGAAAATCGATGTTTCACTTTTGACCCGGGGCACAGGTCACACAAGCCCCCTGTGTTTATAGCTGTCTTTGGAAATGCCTGTTAAAATTGAGTATTAAACTCATCAGATTTGGAGAATAAAGTCGTAAATTTACGACGGTAACATCGTAAATTTACGAGAGAACCCCGCAATATAACGAGAGCATAATGGTAACTTTTTGAGATTAAAGGTCGTAACATCATTTTATAGGCATTGCCTGAGACCGCTATGAAACGGGAAGCCGTATGTGGAGGGGGCGGGGTGAAATGATGCTAACCCATGCTAACCTGTTTGTGCCCAACTGCTCTGTTTTGTTGTCCCGTTGTAAATAAAAGCTTCCTGAAGCAAGAGGAAAGTTTTCCCCCTCCGGAAGAACTATGTTGTATTCTCCCTCTGACTCAATGACAGGTAAAATTACGACTTTGAAAAGGAATCTTGTTGCTCAATAGGGCCTGTGCAGACGTTGCGGTATGTAGGACTTCGTGTTCATCTGCACGTGAAATGTCATTCTAATCTGATGGTGGTGCAAAATAACGTTTTTAATACTTTGGTTAGAGAAGTGAATGAGCTATCAAGTTACAGTTAGTCATGTTTTATCAGACAGAAGTAATCATTCAGCCTGTTCACTTTATTCAAATAAAACGTGAATGCATTTGCCATGAATTGCTGTTTATATTCATCGTTAATTTATACCCGATTCCCTTACAAAACGTAGGAGACGTATCGGCACGGTTCAGTATCCGGGTATTTATTTCACAGCCAGACTGCTTGAATTTTTGGCTAAAAAGTTACTGAATCGTTCTAAATGAACCATTGTGTTCTGTAATGCTTCACCTTAATGCTACTAAAATGATATTATTTTGTCTCATTATATTTCAAGTTTATTCTTGTAAAATTGAGACTTTTGTCTCTTAATATTTTGACTTTTAAAATTAACACAGTTTTTCCCCTGCTATGTCATTGTTTTCCCTCATCATATTTCGACTTTATTCCCATAGTATTTTGTATTTATTCTTGTAAAATTGCTGGGGTTTTTTACATTTTTGCTTTTGTTTTTATTTAAACTCTCTTGTACATTTTTTTTCTCATCATATGACTTTTTTCCAATAATATTTGGACTTTATTCTTGCAACATTGTAACTTTTTCCACAATCTAATTCCTAAAAATAACTTCATTTGTTCTTAATAATGTAGTTGAGGAGAATTTTTGGGATATTTATAATTCTCTAAATATTTGGACTTTTTCTGGAAGATGGTTACTGTTTTTTTTTTTCCATTTCTGCTTTTGTGTTTTTTCCCCAACTAAACTGAATTTTCTTGTAAATGCATGTTAGGTTAATTGGCGACTAAATTTTCTGTTAGAGTGTGAATGTTTGTTTGTGTATATGTGCCCTGCGATTGGCTGGTGACCAGTCCAGGGTGTACCCCGCCTCTCGCCCAAAGTCAGCTGGGATGGGCTCCAGCATACTTGCGACCCTAATGAGGATAAACGGCATAGAAAAATGAATGTATGAATGTTCTTGTAATATTATGACTTTATTCCAGTAATATTTTGCCTTTATTCTTGTAACTTTTTCCACAATCTAATAAAAAAAACATAATTTGTTGTTTAGGATGTAGTTTATAATTTAAACTGAGACTTTTTTCTATTTTCTATTTTGACTTTGTGTAAAATTTCTGCCTTTTTTCCCCCCGGCTAAACGAAATGCAAATATTTTGACTTTGAAATTACTGCTGATTTTTCCATTTTTATCTTGTTTTTATTTCTTTTTTTATGTACCGTCGGCCAGTAAAAACAAAACAAACGGCTCCAGGGCCACACTTTTAACACCCCTGGGTTAGAGTCGGACTCTAACGATTCTAAACCATTTATGTTATTTTTTGCAACTCGGCCCATTTTTTCATGACCATTTTTTCGGAACAGAGGTTACGGTCACGCTTGTTTACCTTCCGACGTCCCGCCACGGAACCCTTTTGACAACAAATTGGCGACCTGCACGGCGTAAAAGCCCCACAAGATGAAGGAGTCTGCAGATAAGCGTGGAGTTGTAAAACATAATTATATTTCTGCCGTTGAAAGGGATGCGCTTAACCTGCGACTCATGCATGGCGAGAACTTGTCTCTGGCAAGGGAATAAAAAAAACTGTGGAGGTAAGAAGCCTTGAATAAAGCGGAGCGAGGGTCACAGAATAATTTGATTCCTGCAGGCAATTTCTAAAGGGGGGAGGATTATATCTCCACTTTTTTCCTTCCCTTCCTCCGAGGATGAGGAAAGGTTTGGAGTTATTCAAATCCCGTGAGCAGGTTTGGGGGCCTGAATGAGTCCAGAAAAGGAAAAGGCTGAGCTTTTCCTGCTTATTTGACTTCACAAAGCGTTTGTTTGACTCGGGAGGGAAACGCTGATGCGTATCGATACTTTTGTGTGTCGAGGAGTACTCGGGAATTTTAGGGGAAAATTAAGAAACAAAGTGAGGGTTTTATCAGGGAGCCATCACAGGCTTGAATGGTGTCTTGTCTTAAGCTTCCGTCCATTTTGGCCCAGCAGTAAATAATTATCGCATTTCCCAGCAGCCGCTTCCTCCGCTCCACCACAGTCCAAAGTGCGGCCCCCAGGGGACCTTTTTTGTTTTTAATTGACCCAAAAATAGAATTTGCAAAAATGGGGGTTGGGGGGAATTATGGTGTAATATTATGGAGAAAAAACAAAACAAAGTATTTTGGTGTTTAATTAGGTTGCAAAAAAAATCAAAGAATGAAGACTTGATTACAAGTAATAATGTTAATAGGCAAATTTAGAAGGCTGTAAACAGGTTTTCCATGCCTTACTTCATCTTATTATGTCTACTATATTGTGTATTAGGAGTGTAAAGGTGAATATAGGGGTGTTATTCCATGTCTACTAGCTCTAATAATGGTAAAAAGTGTTTCTGGAAGGCTGTAAACAGGCTTTTTATGCCTTACTTTTTCTTATGTCTACTATATTGTGTATTAGGAGTGCAAAGGTGACTATAGGGGTGTTGCTTCATATCTAGAGGACTCTAATAATGTTAAAGTGCTTTTAGAAGTTTGTAAACAGGCTTCCTGTGCCTTACTTTCTCTTATTATGTCTACTGTATTGTGTATTAGAGCGCAAAGGTGGCTATGGGAGTGTTATTTCATGTCTACATGGCTTTAATGATGTTAAAAAGTGTATTTAGAAGGCTGTAAACATGTTTTCTATGCCTTACTTTCTCTTATGTCTACTATATTGTGTATAAGGAGTGTAAAGGTGATTTTAGGGGTGTTATTTTATGTCAAGGGGGCTCTAATAATGTTAAGTGTTTTTAGAAGGCTGTATACAGGTGTTCAATGTGTTACCTTCTCTTATGATGTCTACTATATTGTGTTTTAGAAGTACAAGGGTGTTACGTTTAGAAAGGTGAGCAACATTTTCGGGAAAATTGTGCCCTCTAAAGTCCTGGGAATTTGAACTGCTATTCCACAAACCCTCAATTTACCAAAATGATCACCACATTCTCAGCTAAAAACCCCGGATGGCCTGGACAGGACATGGTCTTTGGGCTCCCTGACTAACAAGGACATTTTGCGATACGTTCTGACCCAATAACACGACAACACGGCTTCCTTGGGAGAACGTACACAAACCGAGGGAAAATTGCAGCCTAAGTTTATCAAAACACACAAACCACGTAAGATGTTCAACGAGTTTCCACTCTTCTATGGAAAGAGACCCAAATACAAGCTGTCATCACCAAAACAAGCACACCGACAACGCTTGGATGCGCCTCAAAGACCCCGCGTTTGTCGCACACGTGTCCCAGGTGTAAGCCAACGCTGGTGGCCCGGGGGGTCCGGCTCGATGAATAAAGATTGGAATGCCAGACGCTTTGACGGAGAGGCCCGCGGACTCCATGTGACACGCACGGCGACACTCTGGGGGTTGACGTGCGCGCCGGCGATGACATGATGACAAGCCCGCGTATCACCTAAACATTCTTCATCCAGTCGGAGTGTCTGCATGGGCGCACACGGGAGGGAATGTGACAAAACCAAAGCGCAATATACCTCAAAGCGAAGAACGTTGGAATCCAACGAGAAGAAGTCGTAATTTGACGAGAATCACGTCCTAATGCTATATAACCATGTGACTATAGGGGTGTTACTTCCAGTCTAGAGGGCTCTATATGAGGAAAAATGAGAATGTAGTAGCTTAAAGTCGTAATATTGTGAAAAACAAGAAAAAATGAAAAAAAAGACATCAAACAAGTTTCAGTAGTAGAATGTGAAATAAAAGAAATGGGGGGAAAATGCTGTAATTTTGCGGGAATAAAGTCAAAATAATGTAAAAAAAAGTTGCAATTTCACTTGTAATATTATGAGGAGAGATAAAGCTTCTTATTTAGGAAATACATTATATTTTTTAAGTTGTTTGAGAAACCAAAAAGAAAGTTGTAAATTTTGTGAACAAGACAAAAAGAAATAGGTTGAGAGAAAAAATGATAATATTATGGGAATAACGTCAAAACATTAAGAAAATATAGTCTTGAAAAATTTTAAAAATTGTATAAGTTAAAATAATAGACTTTTTTTAAGTAAAAAAAAACAAATTAGATTCGATTTAGATTTTTTTTAAATTAGATTGTGCAAAAAGTTCTAATGTTATGAGAATAAAGTCACAATATTATGGGAATAAAGTCATAATTACAAGAAGAACATTTACATAAAAGAAGTTTCAATAGAAAATTTAATTTTAAAAAATCAACAGCGGAAATGGTAAAAACGTAAAAGAGTATGGTCAAAATATTAAGAGAAATAAAGTCCGATTTTAACATTTAAAAAAGTCACAATTTTATGACAATATCCTTGTAATATTTTGAGGAAAGATAATGCTTCTTATCTTTTAAAGAAATTTTTCTATTATCGTTTTAAAGTATTTGGAGAAACCGTAAAATGTAATATAATGGGAATAAAATAAAAATATTATGAGACTATCATAATCGTCAGTCAATATATATATATATAAATTGAATGCAGTTTTACAAGAATAAAGTCAAACTTTTGAGCAAAGAGTAATTTTACAATTTTACCAGAAATGGCCAAAATTATCCAGATAATATAATAATAATGAATTTTTAAAAGGTTGAAAAGATAAGGGTGTTATTTTTTGTACCGAGGGCTTTAATGTTTTTAAAAAAAACGCATTTAGAAGGTTGTAAACAAATTTTCTATGTCTTATTTTGTCTGAAGTCTGCTAAAAAAAAAAAAAAAAAAAAAACGCCAAGAAAAACAAATTAAGTGGAACAAAACATAATAAATAAATAATAATCTGAATAATAATAAATAAAACATAATAAATAAAAAAGTAGGTCAGGAAAAAATATAACGGGAATAATGTCAAAATTATGTGAGAATATAGTCTTAAAATATTTGGAATATTTAAAAAAAAACAGCACAAATGAAAAAAATCACTATTAACAGAAAAAGTTGTAATCTAACAATAAATTTTTTTATTTTTTGAGAGGTATAAAGTATAAAGTTGAAATATGAGTCGAAATAATCTGAAAAACAAAAGAACAAATTAAGTTGTAATTTTTTTATTAGGCCGTTTGAAAAGTTGTAATGTTACAAGAATAAAGTCCCAACATTGTGGGAATAAAGTCAGAATTACAAGGAGAATATGTACATTAAATATGTTTCAATAGTTGATAAATAAAAACTCAAGAGCCGAAATGGGGAAAAAAACAGCTGTGAATTCACGACAATGAATCAAAATATTAAAAGAAAAAAGTCTGATTTTAACAGTCGCAATTTAGCAAGAATAAACGTTTCCCAATGAGGAGGACAGGAGTCTTCAGGTAAACAAGTCTGTGTGTATTCCTGCCGCTCATTAGCCGCCTTTCTTAACCCGCCAAATAAAATAATCAGAAAATCCCCTCCAACCCGTGGAGGGAGTCGGAGAAATCAAACAAACACTCTTTGTGAGAGAAAATACCTGCCAGGCCGCCGCCACGCTCTGTTCCCGTCGCTCCCCGGGGAGCCCCTCTCCCGGGCGCCCAAAACATGACAGCGAGGAGAGGAAACAAAGATGGAGGAGGCTTGCGTAAGATGTTCAAAAACATCACACGCAAGTTCCCTCCCTGTCAAGGGCTTTTTATGGACCAGCGCCGCATTCTAACAATGTCATTAACCAAGAAAAAAAACTGTAAAAATAGAAGCATCAAGAATAAATTCAAAATGTTATGAGAAAAAGTCATGTAAAGGTGCCTATAGGGGTGTTATTTCATGTCTAGAGGGCTCTAATAGTGTCAAAAAGCGTATTTAGAAGGTTTCTGTGCTCTAACGACGAAAATATTCCATTTATAAATAAGGAATAACTTATTTTTAAAAGTTGTAATATTATGACAAGTTCAAATTGTTTTTGGCAAATTAGGTTTGGTAACCACTGACGTTTTCTTCCCGTCATAATATGAAAAAAACGCATTTAGAAGCTTGTAAACAAGTTTCCTGTGCCTTATTTCTTATTTTCTCTTATGTCTTCTGTTTTGGGTGATATGAGTGTAAAGGTGACTGTAGGGGTGTTATTTCATGTGTAGAGGTCTCTAATAATGTTAAGAAAACATATTTGGAAAATTGTAAATGTCTTATATGCCTTATTTTGTTTTATGTCTACTGTATTGGGAAATGGTAAGGTAAAGGTGAATATAGGGGTGTTATGTCAAATCTAGAGGGTTAAGAAAAGGTTATTTAGAGGGTTATTTAGAAGGTTGTAAACGGGTTTTCTATACCCTACCTACAAAAATATTCAATTTATAAGTAAGTAATCTCATTTTAAGATTATTTTAGTTGTAGTACTTTGTGTTGTTTTGTTCCTGATCCTGTCCATCCTGCTCACACCCAAATATATGTACATATGATGTCCCTCATATGGAGGGTTGTGTCAGGAAGGGCAGCCGACGTAAAACTTTTGCCAAATCAAAACATGCAAATCAAACAGAACAAATATGGGAATAAAGTCAAAATATTATGAGAAAATAATTTATAGTGACTATTTTGGAAGAAATATTTGGAAAACTTAAAAAAAAAACATAAAAAATGGAATAATCAACACAAACTTTACAATAATACAGTCAAAATATTAAAAAATAAAAATGTAATCAGAATGTTGTCATATTATGAGGAAAAAACATAATTTTAGTTACATAAAGTTGAAATATTAGGAGTATGAAGATGAGTAAAGGCATTCTTATTCCATATCTAAAGGGCTCTAATAATCTTCAAATCTATTTCAAAAGTTGTTAACGGGTTTCTGTCTTATTTTCTGGTATTCTATCTACTGTATTTGGTAATGGGAGTGTAAAGATGACCCTAGGGGTGTTATTCCATTCTAATCTTAAAATGTATTTAGAACTTTATAAACGGGCTTTCTATGTCTTATGTGTTTTGTTTCCTCATATGTTTACTTTATTGGGTAATAGGAGTGTAAAGGTGAACATAGGGGTGTTATTTCATGTCAAGGGGTTCTAATAATCTTAAAGTGTATTGAGAAAAGTGAAGTGCAAGAGTGAGGTTACAGGGAGAAGAGATAAAGAATGTGGAGGATTTGAAGTAGTTAGGGTCAACAGTCCAGAGCAATGGAGAGTGTGGAAAAGAGGTGAAGAAGCGTGTGCAGGCAGGCTGGAATGGGTGGAGAAAAGTGTGGGGTGTGATGTGTGATAGAAGAGTTTCAGCTAAAATGAAAGGAAAGGTGTACAAAACTGTGGTGAGATGTTGTTTGGTTTAGAGACAGTGCCGCTGAGGAAAAGACAGGAGGCAGAGCTGGAGGTAGCAAATATGAAGATGCTGAGGTTCTCTTTGGGTGTGACCAGGATGGACAGGATCAGGAATGAGCACATCAGAGGGACAGCACATGTTAGAGGTTTTGGAGATAAGGTCAGAGAGGCCAGATTGAGATGGTTGGGACATGTCCAGAGGAGAAATAGTGAATTAATTGGTAGAAGGATGCTGAGTTTTGAATTACCAGGCAGGAGACCTAGAGGAGGAGGTTTATGGATGTAGTGAAAGAGGACATGAAGGTAGTTGGCGCAAGAGAAGAGGATACAGAAGACAGGGTTAGATGGAGGCAATTGATTTGCTGCGGTGACCCCTGAAGGGATAAGCTCAAAGGAAAAGAAGAAGATTTTTCACTTAAGTTTACTGTTTTGGGTAATGGGAGTGTAAAAGTGACTATAGGGGTGTTATTCCATGTCTTGAGGGCTCTAATCTTAAAATGTATTTAGAAGGTTGTAAACAGGTTTTCTATGTCTTATGCCTTATTTCCTCTTATGTCTACTGTATTGGGTAATAGGAGTGTAAAGATGACTATAGGGGTGTTATTCCATGTCCAGAGGGCTCTAATAATGTTTAGATAACACATTTAGGTCGGGAACAGGTTTTCTATGCTCTACTTATCAAAATATTCATTTTCTAAATAAGTAATATTTAACCTCATTAATCCCTTTTTACCCTATAATTATTAATCATATTTGTACCTTTTGTCTTAATGCATGTTTTTGTTTTTTTAAGGGCAAAGTAGTTGTCCAAATTTTATGCGAAAATTTGGTCAGAAATTTCCGTCCAAAAACCACAAATCATGCGAAAAACGGGGCTTTGTTTGTATTCCACGAAAGGGTTTAGATGGTTTGAAATGTTCTATAAACAGCCGTGGTTGGTGTCACCAATTAAAAAAAGGATTCTATATATAAATATGGAATATGATTTACTAATTCAATCAGGGAACTAAGCCCTACCCACTAGCGTTTGCTTCCACCAATGAGCTACTTCCTGCTGGGTGAAAGCGTGCCTGCTCACTTGCTTCCTCTTCCTGCAGGGAGCGCAGGGAAACATGGAGTAGGTGTGAATTATGCAAATAAATGTTCTGGCACCGACCTGGACGGGGCCTCGCCTCCCCGCTCCTCCCTGCTCTGCTACCTTGAGGCAGCAGCTTATCTTATTTGCCGCCATTTTTTTTTTAAAAGAAGTGTCTGGATTAACATAAGCAACTCCGCCATTGTGCTCCTACTCGGAATACATTTTTCTAGCTCGGGGGAGGGGAGGGAGGGGGGCATCGCGGTTTTATCAGGTGAGCAAATATGCCCCCCCCCCCCCCCCCAACACAAAATGTGCTTTCTGGCAGTTTTTTTTTAGCCTTCCACGACGTCTGTCGCCATCTTTATTCCCATTCGCCGAGCACCCCCCCACGCCCCCTCTTTTGGCATCCAGCGTCCACAGGAAGCCCGACAGGAAACGATATAATGGCCGCAGATTGCCCAGCTGCTCTTCGTATGACCTCTGAGAGGAGGAAGAGGAGGAGCTCGGGCGCACGCCAAACCTTTATTGTTTCTTTCACACCACGGCTGCACAATTGATGATGAGGATGATGATGATGAGTCGGGTGGGGGGCCATGCGACGCCATACGTACAAGAAAGTGAGTGTAAAAGAAATTCATCCAGCGATTGCATGAGAGGGATGGAGAGGAGTGCATTTTCGAAGAATTCCGCCGCTAATTAGGCCGCCGTTTGCCAGCTCATCCGAATTTCTCTTGACTGGGGCAAAGGGAGAGAAACCTCTGAGCCAAAGTATAATATGGAAGTGTTCTGCAAACCCCCCCGCTTCTCCATCTGCTACGTTTTTGTGCACAGAAGCTTAATTGGGGCTAAACCTTGTCAAAGCCTCCTCCAGCGAACACCAACAGTTTGCAACGTGCGAAACAGGAGATGCCGAACTTTCCGTGCTTAAAACTATTCGCAGGTTCTTGTTGTTTGCTGAAAATTTCACAACAGTAACACCGTCGGACTTTGAATAGTTGATAGGTAAAATTTTTAACTACATCGGGGTGTCCGAAGTGCGGCTCGGGGGCCGTTTTTTTATTGACCCCTGGGACATTCTGGAAATCTAATCTCATCTATAATCCGATATAATCTAATGTAAAACTAATGCAAATGGTGAATTTGTGCATGTTGCATACAGGAAGTGAACGTATGTGTTGGCTGTCGATGTGATGCGGAGATGCCGTGCAAAAATTTCCTGCAATTTCACCAGAACAAGATCAAATGTTTGGACATAAAAAGGTGTCGCAGTTTTACAACAATGTTGTAATATTACCAGGAAAATAATATTAAAGAGGGAAAAATAGCATCTTGCAAATTGCTGACTCTTTTTTGTTTTATTGTGTGGGGGAGCAGGGCCAAAAGTATGAAAAGAAAAGTACCATTTGGAGATTCAAAGTCGTAATCTTACGAGGGAAAAAGGTTGTAGTCGTAATATAATGAGTTTAAAAGTCATAATTTTACTGTAAAAAAGTTGTAATATTACGAGATTAGAAGTCATAATATTGCGAGATTAAAAGTCGTAATTTACAATTTTGAATATCAACATTTGTAATGATATCGGATTAGAAGTCATAATTTTACAAGGAAAGAAGTTGGAATGTTATGAGATTAGAAATTGTAGTATTACAAGACTAAAAATCCTAGTTTACGATTTTTCATTTCAAAATTTGTAATATTACAGGATTAGAAATCATAATTTTACGAGAAAAAAGTCATAATATTACGAGACTGGAAGTCGTAATTGTAGGATGAAAAAAAGTCACAGTTTTACGAGATAAAAGTTGTGGTTTTACGAGAATAATGTCGTAATTTTATGTGAAAAAAGATCATAACTATACATGAAAAAAATTGTAATATTGAGATTAGAAGTCGTGATTGTATAAGGAAAATAAGTGGTAATATTGGGAGAAAAAAGTCATAATATTAAGAGATTAAAAATCTTCATTTTACAAGAGAAACGTCGTAATTTTACGAGAATAACGTAATGCTACGTCAAAAAACGTCGTAGTTGTAATATTACAAGATTAAAAGTCATAATTTTACTGGAAAAAAGTTAGAATATTACAAGATTAGAAGTCGGAATTTTTCAAGAGAAAATTTGCGATTTTATGAAAATAAAGTTATAATTTTACATGAAAAAATGTCGTAGTTGTAATATTACAAGATTAAAGTCATAATTTTACTGGAAAAAAGTTAGAATATTACAAGATTAGAAGTCGGAATTTTTCAAGAGAAAATTTGCGATTTTATGAAAATAACGTTATAATTTTACATGAAAAAGGTAGTATTGTGATTGTGATGTAAATTGTGATTGTATGAGGAAAATAAATCGTAATATTACATGATTAAAAGTTGTAATTTTACGAGAGATAAATGGTAATTTAACGAGAATAACGTCGTAATTTTACGTGAAAAAAGGTCGTAGTCGTAATATTACGAGATTAAAAAATATTATTTTCTACTTTTAACCTCAAAAGTTGTAATATAACAAGATTAGAAGACATAATTTTCCAAGAAAAAAGTTGTTATATTACATGATTAAAAGTTGTAATTTTACGAGAAAAACAGTCGTAATATTACGAGATTATAAATCATAATTTCCCAAGACAAAAAGTCGGAATATTGCGAGATTAGAACCCCTAATTCTACACACAATTTTACTAGAAAAACAGTCGTGATATTACAAGATTAGAAGTCGTAATTGTATGAGAAAAAAACTCATGACATAACCTTAGACCCAGGCCAAAGGTCACAAAAGCCCCCTGTGTTTATAGCTGTCTTGGGCAATGCCTGTTAAGATGGAGTATTAAAAGCGTGAGATTTCGAGAATTATGTCGTACATTTACGAGAAAAAGCTTGTAATATTACGAGAGTAAAGCCGTTACTTTACGAGATTGAAAGTCGTACCTTCACTTGGCAGGCATTACCTGAGGCAGCTATGAAACGGGGGACCTTAAGTGGAGGGGGCGGGCTATGTGAGCTGTCTGTTTTGCTGTCTCGTTATAAATAAAAGCCTGTCTGAAGCAAGAGGAAGAACTATGCTCTATTTTTTTTTTTTTAAACTAGGTTGAGGGGAAAATTATGTTGTTAAGTCAAAATATTATGGGAATAAAGTGGCAGAAAATTTACAAAACATATTTGAAGAAAAAAGTTGAAATATTTGGGAAATTAAAAAAAATACAACATAAAATATCAGGAATAATTTTACAAGAGAAAATATTAAGATAAAAAGATGGACTCTTAAAAGAAAAAGTCGTAATATTATGACAATGATGTCGTATTACGAGGAAAAATAACATCATTTTAGGTGCATAAAGTGGAACTATTAAGTGTGTAAAAGTGACTATAGGGGTGTTATTTCATATCTAGAGAGCTCTAATAATCTTATGTGTTTAGGAAAGTGTTAAACAGGTTGTCTATGTCTTATTTTCTATTAGTTTGTTTACTATGTTGAGCATTAGGAGTGTAAAGATGACTATAGGTGTGTTATTTCAGGTCCAGAGGGCTCTAACAATGTTCATTCATTCATTTTCTATACCGCTTATCCTCATTAGGGTCGCAGGGCTCTAACAATGTTAAAATCTGTAATTATAAGGTGCTTAACAGGTTTTCTATGTCTACTATAATGGGTGATAGAAGTGACTATAGGTGTGTTATTTCATGTCTAGAAGGCTCTGATGATGTCAAAATCTGCAATTAGAAGGTTTTTCATGTTTTATGTTTTATTTTCTTTTTATTTTTTCTACTGTGTTGGGTAATAAGAGTGTAAAGGTGACTATAGGGGTGTTATTACATGTCTAAAGGGCTCTAATAAATTTAAAAGTGAATTTACAACGTGGTAAACAAGTTTTCTATGTCTTATTTTCTCTTATTATGTCTACTATATTAGGTGGTAGGAGTGTAAAGGTGACCATAGGGGTATTATTTCATGACTGGAGGTCTCTAATATTAAAAAGTAGTGTATTTAGAAAGTGGTCAACAAGATTTCTGTCTTTTTTTCTCTTATGTGTACTGTATTGAGTAATAGGAGTATAAAGGTGACTATAGGGGTGTTATTTCATGTCTAGAGGGCTCTGATAATGTTAGAAAAGCATCTTTAGAAACCACAAAAATATTCCGTTTATCAAAAAGGAATACTTCTTTATTTGGAAACAATTATAACGAGGGATTGCGGTATGTTATTTCACTTTGTATGTCTCCTGTCATTCGGTCTCGTCTTGATGAATCCGAGATCTAAAAAGGAGTCAAAGTCGAACGGCCGACACGGATGCTAATAAACACGCAGTCCATCTGAACAAAACAAACTGTAAAAGCGGCCCTTTAAGGCCCGGTAATGCATTTTGTTTTGTTCCCCGGCTGTCAGCCGCTTGACGCGCGTCCTCCCGGGCGTCGCCAACACTTAGACGCTCGCTATGATAGCCGTGCATTAATGTCACTCACGGCCGCCTGACACGCCAAAACAGTCCATAGGTCATGTTTTAGTCCCCGCGCAAAAGGGGGGTAGGAGCAAATATATTGGTTCATTAAAGTGCACTCCATTTTTTCCTCGCATGATAATCCGGGACACATTTCCATAACATATATTACATATATCAGCCGGCCGTGTTGACGGCCACGCAAGTACTCAAGCTCATCCTGCCGCCTTTTCATATTTATGTTGGCGGTGATTTAAGATGGACTGATTGTGGGGGATTTAATTACGGGGGACACAATGGGCCGCACAATTCTGTTTTCTTCTGCCGCCGTCTTGCGAGGCGCTGACACGCCGCACACTCGGCTGCACACTGCCGAGGAATGTTTTACACTCCAAATGAGCTGTGCTTGCAGAAGAATTTAATTTGATCTGCCGCTGTAATTGTGCTCTCAAAAAAAAAAAAAAAAAAAAAGGAAGGAAGGAGAGGTGGTGGTGGTGGTGGTGGGGTCGCGGCGCGTGCAACTTTTAAATGTAATATGCACAAAAAGTAAATTAACTCGAGAGGAGAGGCCCTTGTGATGTGTTGACACTTGCACTGGGCCGTCTCACAGGGAGCTGAGGATGGGGGGGGCGGAGGATGCAAGGAAGGAAGGAAGGAAGGAAGGATGATGAGAGTGTGTGTGTGGGGGGGGGGGTGCCTATGATAAAACACCACAAAGAAAAGTGTTATGAATTTTATTAATGACTTGCAAGACAGTATGCAAAACATCAAAGGTCCACGGGAAAGATTAATGACCCTGCGCGGGACTGTTTAATTACCTCCAGCTAATTAGATTCTTGACCAAATTTTTAATATCTGCGTTCATGCCCGACGCCTAATTGAGATTCCACCATATTTATCAATCTTTCAAACAAAAAAACACACACACACAAACATCAGTCATTTTCTTTTTTGCTGGTTCGATCCTCCAATTCCTGCCCGGTCGGGTTTGTTATTTACGCAAATGTCTTATCAGAGCGGCCATCTTTCTTTCCTAATGAACTCGCTAATAGACTTAACTTAGCCAGGGCTCCTTGTCGTGCCGTAATTCTCTTATCTGGACCTGCGCTGACGACGGCGGCGGCTCTCGGAGGGGACCGCTCTCCATCTACGTCTCGTTTCTCCTGCCAGATAATCCTGGCGCTGTTTACCACCACACACACACACACACACACACGCACGCACACACACACACACACACATCTAAATCAGTGCCTTTGAACTCGCCGTAGTTATCTGTTTCGTGACCCTGTTGTTGTTGTTGCTGCCGCTGCAATAATTGCACTTGGATTATTCTTTCCTCTGGGTTCCGCGGCGTCGCATTTCTCGCTCGTATCGTTGGCCTCTTTTCTCTGACACGTGAAAAGACGCTTCAGATTGCACCATCTGCTGTTCAGAGGCAGGCACTGCCGTGGCCGTGATGAGAACCGAGAAAAATTTTGAAATATACAAATCTGGGGCAGCCGAGTGGTTGTCTCCCAGCCTGGGGGTTGCTGGTTCGATCATCCGTGGCAAAGTATGAACCCATTGCCATTTCGCAACTTCACAATGTCACATTTTAAAAAATATATATGTTCTGTTGTTGACTCTGGCCTATTATTAGTCCCAAAAATATGCTAATAATAAAAGAAAGTATTACCATGTTTTTTACAGAAGACAAATATAAGGAGACGCATCCAAAGCTGACATGTAGCATTTCACACTGGTCACTAGGTGTCAGTATTGTTACATTACTTGAACGCCGCAGGAAGTACTGTACCAAACAGGAAGCAAAAAGGTAATATAGGGGTGTCCAAAGTGCGGCCCGCGCTGTTCATTTTTGGCTTTTTAAAAATATAATTTAGAGCAAAAGTGTAAAAAATCTGCTGTAATTTTAGAATAAAAATAAAGTAAAAAATATGAGAAAAAAATTTAGAAGAAAAAAGGTAATTTTTGTAGCATAAAGTTGAAATATTTAAAAAAAAAGTTGTAATATTATGGAAACGACACAAAACAATCATTAAAGTTGGCATTTTTGAAAAAATTGGGTTGTGGAAAATGTTAGTTATGCAAAAGTATTTTATTCTTGTATCAATAAATGTTAGAAAAAAAACAACCAAAATGAAAAAAATCTAAATATAATTCAAAGAAAATAAAACGTATACTTTACATAAATACTTTAAATACTTTAAATAAAACATGTATTTTATGTAACATATAAAATACATATAAAAAAGTCAAAATATTAAGAGAAAAGAAAAATGTCTACATTTTACGAGAATAAGCATGAGGGAAAAATTATTTTAGTTGCATAGAGTTGGATTATTAAATGCTTAAGTCTTGTTAGAAACCAAAAAAACTAAACCAAAATTTTTTTAAAAGAAAATTGTAGACTAGAAGCAAAATTATAATATTATGTGAATACATTCAAAATATTTTAAATATAATTTTGTCAAGTCATATTATTATGGAAAAAAACAAAACAATGAATCAACATGTTTTTTTGGAAAATTGGGTTGCGGAAAATGTTATGAGAGTAAAATCTAAATATTTTGGAAATAAGTCATAATTATGAGCAGAACATTTATCAGACGACGGCCGAACTGGTTGGAAAAAACCCCGGCAGATGTTAATTTTTTCACAGTTGCATTAGAAACAACAACAAAAAAAAAGTTGTAATTTCTGGAGAATCAATTTAGGAAAAATATTTCTTATAGGAATAAATGTAAAATATTATAAGAGGAGGCAAAAAAGAGGACGGTTGAAATATTTCGGAAAAAACAGCAGAAATTAAAACCCAGCTGTGATTTTATGAGGATAAAGTCAAAAATATTAGTAGAAAAAAAGAGGAAAAACAATCAAAATTTGAAGAGAATAATCTTGTAATATTATCAGGAAAAATATTAAATTGTATGAAAAACAGAAAAATGTAAATTAGGGGAAAAAATATAAGACAAATTAAGATATAGTTGTAATTTTATGAGAATAAAGTCAAAATATTAACAGAAAAAAAGACATACTGTGTCAATTTTATGACAATAAATATATAAGAATAATATTCAGAAAAAATATTCTGAAGGAAAATAATTTTAGTAGTATAGACTTGAAATATTAAATATTTAAGGTTTATGAGAAAGAAAAAATCATAGATTAAGGGGGAAAATATTATATTTTGGGAATATATACAATATTATAAAAGGGGAGGAGGAGCAGCAGCAAAAAACAACAGCGAGAAATGAAAAAAATGTCCAAATTTCAAGAGGAGAGAATAAACTTACTATGAGAAAAAACTATTGTAATTAAACATTTAAGGATTATGAGAAACAGAACACGTAGTTTAGGGAAAAAGTATAAAATTATGTAAATAAAGTCAAGCTATTATAAAAGGAGGATGAGGAAAAGAGAAATAAAAAACAGCTGTAATTTTATTAGAATAAAGTCAACATATTAGACATATAAGACAAAAGTCACAATTTAATAAGAATAAAATGTTAATATTCTGAGGGAAAATAATTTTGGTAGCATGGAGTTGAAATATGAAAGTGGCAAACAAAAAAATGTAGATCAAGGGAAAAAATAGAATATGGGAATAAGGTGAAAATATTACAAGAGGAGGAGGAGGACAGGTTAAATAATTGAAAAAAAACAAAAAATGTTTCAGAATAAAGTCAAAATATTGAGAGAAAAAACAAGACAAAAGTCTAAATTTTATGAGAATAAAATTTTAATATTCTGAGTGGAAATAATTTTAGTAGCATGGACTTGAAATATTAAATATTTAGGCTTAGAAGGAACAAAAAAATGTAGATTGGGGGAAAGATATAATATTATGGGAATAAAGTCTAAATATTACAAAAACAAAATTTTTCATGGAGTTGAAATATGAAAGTGGGAAACAAAAAATGTAGATTAAAGGCAAAAATAGGATATTATGGGAATTAAGTCAAAATATTTAGAGAAAATTTTTTTTTTTATGAGAATAAATATTTTGAGATAATTTTAGTAGCATAGACTTGAAATATTAAATATAATATTATTGGAATAAATTCAAAATATTCTAAGAGGAGGACAATTGAAATAATAGACAAAAAAGTGTAATTTTTGGAGTAAAGTCAAAATATTAAGAGAAAATGTACCTTCTTTTCTGGTCTTTTTCTTTTTTTAAACCAGCTCGGCGACCCCCTTTCGGGTGTGGAGCGGTGATGCAGCGTCGGTTCCAAGGATGAAGCGCTCCATCCATTCCCAGGAAGAGCGGCACACAAACAGGCTGCCGTTTCATTACCGGCAATTAGAAAGGCGACGCCGCGACGCCGCCACGTCCCATAAGGCTCGGCGAGAGGGAGGAGAGACGTCGGCCGGGATGAAGTGAGTCTGACACGTTCAGAGGTAGCATTCTGACAATTATGACAATTAGCACTGTCAAAATAAAGCCATTAGCAAAGCGCAGGGCAACGCCGTGCTCCTAATTACAGGGGGTTCTCTGCAAATGGGTTCCCCTTCAGAACCGCACCGGGACGGAAAAATGGAATAATTATTGGATGAGCGGCTTACCCGCGCGCACGTAAGGCAGAAACAACTTCCTGCGGAGGTAGAATTCAGACAAACCCTCATTAACGGCGTGAACTTTAGCCGTCAAGGCGCAAACGTCAAAATCCGCGACCCGCTTGGTGGCCCCGCCGTGTTCCCGATCAAACGCCGCCTCGGGTCGGCGCCCCTCTGCTGACCTGACGCTTTTTCATTGACCCGAACACGAAGGGAAAGCGTTCCGGGGGCCGGCCGCGTCGATTGATTTGCTCTTAATTAATAAGCGTTGCAAAGGATGCAGAAAGAACAAGGGAGGAAGGGAATAAATCAATCAGGCCTTCATACGTGGATGGACTTCTCTAGTCATTTTTTTCATTTATTAAAGATTATTATTGATAACGCTTCCTGTGAATTGTCCATGTTATGTCATTTCTACTCGCTGTACTTTTATGCATTTAAAAATAAACCTAAATACAGCATTGGTCCCTCTGGCCCGGCGTTGGCTAGCATGGTGTTAGCATGTTTTCTAGTACACCCACGTCATTCCATGTATGCATTTAGCATTTTAGCATCAGCGAAGGAGCTCAGATGTGTATTGCCGTGTCCCCAACGTCATGCCGTGTTTGCATTTTGACGCTCATAAGATAGCACCGATGCTAACAGTTAGCATGCTAGTACCCAGCAAGACAACACTTAGTACCGAAAGTGCCAGGGCCTCATATCGTGTGCTTTCAGACATGAGAAAATAGCTAAAATGTTAGCATGGCAGTTTCACACTCTCCCTACATCATGCCGGGTATGCACTTACATTTAGACGTTACATTCAAACGCTAACTTGACATGAATAAACTAGCCAAATGCTAACATTTGGCCGAACAAGCCAAGGCACTTCTACGGTGTCGCTACATCGTGCTATGTCTGTACTTACATTTAGACTAGCTTCAAATGCTAATTTGAATGTATAAACCAGCCAAATGATAACAGTCAGCACGCTAGCACCTAGCAAGAAGTTCCAAAAGTGTCAAGAAGGATTTACAACGTTTTTGTATCATGACATGTAAGTGCTACATCGGTGTCGCTACATCATGCTATGTCTGTACTTACATTTAGACTAGCTTCAAATGCTAATTTGAATGTGTAAACCAGCCAAATGATAACAGTCAGCATGCTAGCAGCTAGCAAGAAGTTCCAAAAGTGCCGAAAAGCTTTTTCAACGTTTTTGTAACATGACATGTAAGTGCTACATCGGTGTCGCTACATCATGCTATGTCTGTACTTACATTTAGACTAGCTTCAAATGCTAATTTGATTGTGTAAACCAGCCAAATGCTAACAGTCAGCATGCTAGCAGCTAGCAAGAAGTTCCACTTCCTTGAAACTTGGAACTGGTATGCAATGTGATCCAGACAAGAAGGTCTGTCCATCATCACAGTTGAGATAAACATCATTTCCTGAGGTAATCCACATCTTGATGGAATCGGCGAGTCTGTAAATCAGACCACTTTGAGTCGGCGTGGCCATCACGCATCGCCGTCGCCGCCGCGTTTTGTCTCCAGAAGGAAGCTGATGGCTCCCATCAGATAAGGGCGGGCGCGCTGCGCTTAAAGCTCCTTGCAAATAAATGAATATGTTCTCCATCACGCCCGCCGCTTATTGCGTTTCGCGGGGGCCAAATGCAATTTGTATCATTTCTGTGGCGCAGATCAAAAGGAAGTGGGCCACGTGCAATGACTCACTGCGGCCAAAACACTCAATCCCAATCGAAGAAAATCCGATTTGTTCCTTTCTTTTACGTCGCCATTTGCCTGATAGGGCCGCCGGCAGTGACGGTAAATGCGAGGGTAAAGTGTGACCCGGGCCGATACCGGCGAGCGGGCCGTCAACGTCATCCGGACCCGGCGAGTCCCCGTGCTGTCACGTCCCCGGCGCTCCCAGTCGCAAAACAGACGCCGCGTGTCAGTCACACCGCCGCCTTCTTGTCCCGTGGCGTCTTGGGAGCTTTCAAAGTCCTGACAAAACGTGTAACCGGATGCCAGGGTAAGTACCACGCTACCAGAACAAAGTCCGAACGTTATCACGGTTCATTCGTAGTAAAAAAAAATAAAAAATAAACAGCCGTCATCGTAAGAGAAGAAATGAGAGCCAAAATGTTTTTTATAAAGAAACTTGAAATATTTTGTGGAAAATTAGGTAATTTTACTATTTAAAAAAATCAAATTGAATAGTGAAGAAAAACATTGTAAGCAG
Source organism: Oostethus manadensis (assembly GCA_024372805.1). Taxonomy (NCBI): domain Eukaryota; kingdom Metazoa; phylum Chordata; class Actinopteri; order Syngnathiformes; family Syngnathidae; genus Oostethus; species Oostethus manadensis. The sequence continues at coordinate 1,085,501 of QODF01000088.1, read as the reverse complement.
TAAAATATTATAGTTAAGTTGTAATTTTTGGCAAATTTGGTTGTGGAACACGTTATGTTATGACGATAAAGTCCAAATATTACATCATAAATTCTGACATTTTACGAGAATAAAGTAAAAATATAAAAAAGAAAAATTAATATTCTAATGAGAAGAAAAATCCAACTTTTACAAGAATGAACTTATGTCAGCATAAAATTAAAGTAATAATAAAAACATATTTTTAAAACCACAATTTAATTAAAAAACAAACAAAACAACAAATAAAGTTGGTCATGGAAAACGTTATGTTATGACCATAAAGTCAAAATATTACTTCATAATGAGGAGAAGAATATTTACAAGAAGAAATCTGAAATAGTTGGACATTTATTGTAATTTTATGAGAATAAAGTCCAAATATAAAAAAGAAAAAAATCGTACCTTAAAAAGCTCACAATTTTACAAAAATAAACGCTTCTGTGGAAAAATAATGTGATTTTAGTACACATACTTTTAAAGCTAATGTGAAAAAATAAACAAAACAACAAAGTTGTATTTTTTGGCAAATTAGGTTGTGGAAAAAGTGATTTTGTTTTGCCTCTAAAGTCAAAACATCATCACAAAGGGAAGAATAATTACAAAAAAGAAGGCTGAAAAGGTTGGGGGGGGGAAAAAATGCTGTAATTTTACCAGAATTAAGTAAAAATATAAAAAAGAAAAATTCAAAAGAAAATCAAACTTTTACAAGAATAAACGTGTGATATTATGTGGAAAAATTATGTCCTTTTAGTAGCATAAAATTGAAATAGTGAAGAAAAACATATATTTTTTAAACCCTCAATTTACTGAAAAAAAACAAAACAAAATTGTATTTTTTGGCAAATTAGCTTGTGGTTGTTTTGACAATTAAGTGGAAATATTACGTCATAAAGACAAGAAGAAGATTTACGAGAAGAAAGCTGAAATAGTTGAAAAATAAAAACAAAAACAGCTGTAATTTTACAAAAACAAAGTCAAAGTATAAAGAAAGAAAAAGGTTGCATTAAAAAGAGAAAAAATCACCATATTATGAGAATAAACTCATAATATTATGTGGAAAATAATAAATAATGTAATTTTAGTAGCATAAAATGAAAATAGTGAAGAAAAGCATATTAAACAAACAAAACAACAAAGTTGTAATTTCTGGCAAAGTTGGTGGTGGAATAAATTAATATTTTATGACAAAGTCAAAATATTACGTCATAATGACAAGAAGATGGCTGGTATAGAAAATAGCTGTAATTTTATAAAAATAAAGTCAAAACAGAAAACAGAAAAATGTGTATTCTTACGAGAAAAAAAATCACAATTTTATGAGAATAAACTTAGAATAAAAGAATATAAAAAGAATATAAAAGAATAATGTCATTTTACTATCCTAAAATTGAAATGGTGAAAAAAATATGTTTTAAGCTGTAATATTTTGGAAAAACAAAACAACAATTAAAGTTGACATTTTTTGTATAATGTACAAATTTGTTATAAAGGTTATGATTAGATGGTGGAAAAGGTTATGACAATAAGTCCAAGTAGTACATCATAATGACAAAAAAGAAATTGAAAAAAGCTGAAAAAAGCGGCAGAAATGGGGAAAAAAATGTTTACATTTTATGAGAATAAAGCCCAAATATGAAAAAGAAAAAATCGCATTCTAAGGAGGAAAAATGGAATGGAATGGAATATAATATATATAAGGATATATAATTATGTATATATAATCTCTAATATAATATAATGACATATACTGTAATTATGTATATCTATAAATAATATAATGATATATAATTATGTATATATACCGTATAATCTCTAATATAATATAATAATATAGAATGATGTATATATAAAATCTGTTAGCATAGCGACACGTGTTGCTTCACTAAGTCTCCCCTCGCTGGCTTAAAAAAACAAACAAAAGGAATAAAAAGAAATTGTCAGTCTTGCTACAAAGGTAGGACGGAGCCTCGGCACTGAAGCAGAAATTCCATTACTGGCATTACCCCACAACCACCAGTCGCAGCCATTTGCGTCACTGGTCGGTCATTCAGGCCGGTGGCACTGCGAGGGCGTGCGAGGCTTCAAAAGCCCAGGGAGGCGTGCGAGCGGCAGGGTGGCACAGCGGCGCTGCCATTGTGTTGGCCTAACAATGAAGGGCCATTACGGCGGAGACGGTTATCAGCAGCAAGGTCGCGGGGATGGTTCCTGCTTTATTGTCGGCCATCCGACTGGATTGTGCTCCGGGGCCGACGCAGACTAAACATTTCTATTATTGTTATTAGGCCGCGAGAAGGAACACCTGAGTCTTATCGGAGGGGAAATGGAGCCCACCTACCCGCATGGAGCCCGCCAACGTGTTGCTTTTGTGTGTGCAGAAGTGATGAATAGAAAAACTGCTTCCAGACCAGACCGTGATACGCCAATTTTCAAAAAGTACCATTTTTGTAGTTAGAACTGCCTTCTAAAATATGCTTTTTTACCATTATTAGAGTCCTGTAGGCATGAAATAACACCCCTATAGTCACCTTTACACTTCTATTAGCCACAAGAGCAGCCATAATGACAGTAAATAACAGTAGATAGGAAAAATAAGTCTCATACCCCCACAACCCTTTCAAACATGCAATAAAACGCTGTTGTTTCAGGGTTCGAGTCCCACCGAGCAATTACAGTAACAATACTGACACCTGGAGACCAGTGTGGAATACTACTGTTTGTTTTTCCTTTACTTGACGTTAGCGGTTAGCCGTTACCTGCCACACCCGTGGTACAACAAAAGTCACTTTTTGCGAGTCAAGTCAACTTCAGAGTGTTCCATATTGTTCCACTTTTGGATGTAGTCTAATAGCTCCGTGCATAAACAGTTTAATATTTCCCATAGGGGCCTTCAGGACACACACTCACGTAGCACAATCAGAGTTGCGCAACATGTACGTGTAAGTTCACACTTGCCAGGCACACAAGCCTAAAAACATTTTTACAAAAATGAAGTCAAAGCGTAACACCAATAACGTGTAGAATAATGTTATATTTTGAAATGTTCAAATATATTATGGGAAACAAAAATAAACAGTAAAATAATGTAAATAAGGAAATAAGATATGTAATAAAACAATTTTGGGAAAGTTTTAGGTTGCAGAAATTGTTGTAGTGTTATGAGAATAAAGTGAAAATATTAAGGAAATAAACACAAAAAGAACATTTACATTTAAAAAAAATTAGAAATATTTGAAAAATGTTAAAAATCTGCGACAATTTTTGTGACAATTTTATGAGAAGAAAGTCAAAATATAGCTTTCAAAAAAGTTATATTCTAATATTCTAATCAATTTTACAAGAAGAATTATGAAGAAATATAATTCATACTAATAGCAGAAATTCACATGTTCAAGAAAAATACGATATTTTTTCAAAGTCGTAATATTACGAGAAATAAACAACACGAAAAAAAATACATACATTTTGGAAAGTCTATCATCTTATGAGGATGAAGTAAAAAATATTATGGAAATAAAGTCATAATATTAAAAAAAGTAAAAAATTACAAAGATGACTTTAGACGAAAGTTTAAATATTTGAAAAGTTTATAAAAATAAAAAAACACAGCAAAAATGGGGGGGGGGGATGCTGTAACTTTCTGAGAATGAAGGCAAAATATATAAAATATGTATTCTATATTGTCAATATATATATATATATATATTATATGTATATTATATTTTATATATATTATATATTGTCAAAATATATTCTAATGAGAAAAAAGTTGGAATTTTACAAAAATAAAGTTATAATAGGAAAAATGTAACTATTTAAAGGTTTTAATATTATGAGAAGAAAGTCAAAATCCTATGGAAAGAAGGTCATAATATTACAAAAATAAATATTTACAAAGATGAAGAAAGTTGAACTATTTGAACAATTTAAAAAAAGTACAAATTGAAAAATAAATGCTTTAATTTAATGAAAATAAACTTATATTCTAATGAGTTTTAATTTTTAATTAGAGTTTGTGTACAATTTTTGAGCTGTACTTTTTGAAAAGCTTATGAGAATAAAGTCAAAATATTATGGAAAAAAATCTTATTACAGTTAAAACATTATAAAGATGATTTAAGAAGAAATTTGAAATATTCAAAAAAATGTAAAAAAAAAAAAAACAACCAAACAACAAAAATGGGGAAAAAGGAGCAAAGTTCATGCTAATAAAACACTTTTTCCAGCTATGTGACAAAGCTGAAATATATATAAATATATATAACTTCTAAGCATATCTCCATGTATTGGCTTACAGAATAAAAGTGTCCCTTGCATCCTTTCATATTGGAGCTAAAGAGAGCAACAAGATGGGAAAAAATAATGGCAAAAGTTGCCATTATTTTTAATGAATCGCACCTACCGGACTCAGGCGCTGTCAGCACCGCAGTACAATTGATTTGAATTCTCCGTGGTCATAATTTTTCAGATGACGGGCCCGACAATGATGCGATAAATTATTGATGGTCCCTTGCAGGCCTTCCTCTAGTATCATCAAACGCAACATGGTCATGGTTCCATTTCTTGCGAAAACATACGTGTTACACTGGAATACATCACACGGTATGATTCACGTATTGCATAATGGAGTAGGAAGAAGCCAATACATTTGTTCACTTCCTGTACTCTTTACATAAGAACATGATAAGGCAGTATGACGAAGTGGCAAAATAGGAGTCACTGTAAATTCACGAGTCAAAAAATAAATCCTAAAAAATAGGCCTGAAATAATCTACACAGTGACTCAGGACTCCGCAGGCTGCAACACGGCGCATTTCCTGCCGAGGAGTCCCTCGCAGATACTGCCGCGTCCGTCTGCCCCTCTCTTTTGTTACGTTTAATGAATGTACGAATGCCGTGTTTTCCCCAACGATGCTCTCAAAACGACGGTCGTAGTGGCCAAACCGTGCAATCTACGGGCCACATGCTTTCAAAGGTATCTGTTATGTCAACTTCTCCAATATGGTGGCGACACGGGGGTTGGAAGTCTATAAACTCCTAAACTTTGCATAGGAACACGCCTGCAATTGTTGCTCAGATGTGCGCCATCTTCTCTCCTCTTAACTACAAGACGCGTCATATTGGTGGCACTTAAAGGTCTGTTTCGGATTTCATTATAATAGGGTCTGGAAAGCTGAGTCAGCACCGTAGTGGACCCAAATGACAAGGCCGATCCACTTCTTGCAGATATCATGTGACAGCTTATGCATCAGAAATGTGCCATTTTGCAGTGTTGTTTTTGCATGCTGGATGTTTATTACACCACACTGGACCGCATTGTAATAAGGCAAGGGTGTCCATAGTGCGGCCCGGGGGGCCATTTTCGTCCTGCAGCTGATTTTTAGTGGCCCTCGGCACAGAGGAAATACACAAACTTTAAAAAAAACAAGAGCGAAAACGGAAACAAGAGCGGCGATTTTTACGAGAGGGCCATAAAAAAATAAAATAAAGAAAAAATGAATTTTTGAAGCATAAAGTTGGCCAATTTATGTGTTGTTGTCCCAAGAAGAAGGAAGTTGCCACTTTTGGAAAATCTGATCACAAAATATTGCGAGAATAAAGTCAAAATATTGCGAGAATAAAGTCAGAATATTATGAGCTGACAAATATGAGAAGAGTTGAAATATTTGTAAAAAAAAATCAAAAAGGGTGTGTGTGCTAAAAGGTCATACTACAGTGGAACCTTGGTTAGCATCATCACTTTGCTCCAGATATGAACCAAAACATACATAAAATAATTCTAAAAGAGGACCGAAAGGAAAAAATCCACATTTACTTTACCTTCACTGAACTGCCCATAAGCATGAACGTGAGTGGGAAGACGACTAGTCCAGGGTGTACCCCGCCTCTCGCCCAAAGCCAGCTGGGATAGGCTCCAGCGGCATGAAAAACGGATGGATGGATTATGGGGTGGGGGGGGGGGGGGGGGAATACTGATATTAACCGACATTTCTATCCTAATATGACAATTTTCCCCTAACGTCATATTCCTCCTCTCTGGTGGAGAAGAATTGTTCCGTTTTTGGGTAATTGTAGCCGTTTGAAAATGTGCCTTGCTTATTATGTTACCGCTAAGTGTGTGTGCGTGCGTGTGTGTGTGTGTGTGTTTTGGCCTCCGCCCAACACGAGCATCAAAAAAGGAAACCTTGCTCTTAATGGCGCGTACGTGGAAGACATGAAAGCGGCGTGATCATTACACCGATAGCAATTATCCTTCAGGATGGGTGGCAGCCGCTCAAATGTGTTTTATTTTTGTGGACCCCGGCTGGACGACAGCGCCGTTCAACTAGTGAAAGACAAAGGCAGGGTGAGCGCGAAGGGAAGGACAAAGGAGTAGATGTTATTTATTAATGAATTCCTAATGTGTGTGGCGAGCGGGGGCACTCGGGGGTCTCGCGGAGCAGAGCTCTGACAGCGGTATGATTGAGTGCCGGGGCCCCGGCGTGATTGAGGGACAAAAACAACAAGGTAATTAAGGCCTAAAGCTCGCCGTTTACGCTCGGCCATCCGTGACGGCGGAAGGTGTCTTCCGCCGGCGCCGCCGCCGGCAGCCGAATGGAAAATAAGTCAGGTAATTGTCATTGCTCACAGCACGTCATTATTTATTAAAAGGGTAATTCGTCTTCGTGGTCACGGGAGAGGAGAGCAGGTAGGGCTGCTTTATTAGTCCTAATCAAATGGGAGGGTTGATCAAATCAGGAGAAATGACAAACAGAAAGCGGGAGAAATCATCCCCGTATGAGTGCCTGTTTGTGAGGACAAGGCGAAGCATCTCGGAGTCAAAGTTTTCCAAAGCATCACTACGCCCTCCGCCCACCCCTTTTTGTTTTGTTTTTTTTATTCCTACAATATTCTTTTTCAAAGTGACAAGAGAGGCTGCCTCCCGTGGTTTCTGCTCGCGCGGTTACAAAGAGGCGCGTAAAAAGTTACAAGGCTGTCCCCCGTGGGGTTAGATTTCAAACAGCACCTGTCAAAGCAGATGGGGCATTTAAATAAGAGTCTTTAAGAGGTATTTGTTACAGCGCGGCTCAGGAGTACCTGCTGTGCTCGTCGACGCTTCTCACGGCTGTCGCCGCTCGCAGAAGCTGTTTGCGGCGGCGCTCGCGTGGATAAACATCAAGAAAGTAAGAAGACAAAAAGCCCGCCGAGGCCCGCAAATTACACCAGGAGGGCGGGGGGGGTTTGGGGGGTTGCATTTGGGAAGTGCGTATGAAGTTGTCAAGACAAAGAGTCCAGCCGACAAATCTGAGCTCGTATTTTTGATAGAAGATGCATTTTGTCGCCCCCGCTCCCTCCCGTTCTTCCCCCAGCTCGGACGAGGACACCGCGGCGTCCCGGCGCCATTTGGACCTCGAGCCCAGCGTGAGCCCACACCTGGGAATTCGGACGAGGTCCGTGACTAAACATCGACGGGGTCAGATGTGTTCTCCAAAGAGCGAACACAAACACCTATATGAGCCCCAGGGCCCGGAGGCGGTGGCAGGGATAGCCTTGCGGTTAATCCCAGTGACAACATATCGCTCATCGGTTGGGCGCACGGTCATAAATCATCCGTTACACAGTTTTCTTTGTTCCTACCCTCACCTACAGTCATGTGCTTTGGGTAGCGACCGAAAGATTGAAAGTACAAACGGCGAAAATGACTTTCCCACCTTAGGTTGAATGGGCTCTGCCTTAGAGATAAGGTGACAAGCACTGTCATCCCGGAGAAACTCGGAGTAGAACCCCCACTGAGAGAATCCAGATGAGGTCTGGTCAGGATGCCTCCCGGACACATCCCCCGGGAGGCATCCTGACCGATAGGAGGCCTCGGGGAAGACCCAAGACACATTGAAGTCTCGCCACTGGCCGGGGAACAGCTCCGGAGTTGTCAGAAAGTTGTACCAAAATGCTTTCTTACAATCTTGCGCGTAACAAACAACCATATTTTCTTGACTATATGTCGCAGTCTCAATTTACCGGTTGATCTACGTTCCTACCCTCACCAAAGGTCACCGAAAGGATCAAAAGATCTCGGGTACCAGCGGCTAGGAATATTTTATTCGCAGTAGGGTTGCTTGGCGCTCCCTTAGAGATAAAATGAGAAGACCTGTCATCCAGGAGAAACTCGGACTATAACCTGGTCATACCTGGCATCTGGTCATGGTGCCTTGTGGAGGTGTCCACAATTGTTTAATTAGCACACAAATTATGTCTAGCCTGTAGCTGCTGCGTCAGCCGCTGGCTAACTAAATATACCACATATGGTTTTTATTCTTTTGTGAATAAGAAAACGTAAGTTTGGTGTCAATCTATTTGGTGTTATCTATTTCTTGTGCAGCACTATTCAGTGGTGTATGTGATTTACAGTTTTGTCTTCGTACTGTTTGGTCTTCTAAGGCAGAACTGGTGACAAGGTGGTGGGGGGTGGTCAGAGGAGAAAGCTGACAGGCCTGAAGTCGCCCGTTTTGAGACCAATCTCCTCTCCGGAGCTGACTTCCCTGTCACTTTGGCACCCTCTATCTTTCACCACGCCGCCCTCGGGTTCATCCCGGAGCCACGCCCCCGCGGGGACCGGAGGCATGTGCCGGAGGTCAGCACGCATTGTTCCGGCCCCTCCCTCGCTCACCTAACGCCAGCCGCTTTCTGACACCGAATGAATACCCTGGTGGCTTTCGCCGGTGTCATCTCCAGCAGACATGCTCTTGTTCTCGCACACTGTCAGACGCGAAAGAAATGACAAAGCGCTTTCTATCATTTCCTGTGCTGTCAGAGGAGATAATGAATAAAAATGAGCGGCGCGTGGGCGGGGGAACAACGGGCGCTGGACAAAAGTGTTGATGAATGCACGCTCCCCGAAGGCGTGCACAGAGTTTAGGGTACGTGAAGGCCGTGGGCATCCTAACCGCTTGTCCTCACACCCAGGACTGGTTGCCACGAAAACAACCTTTCACACTCCCATTCAGACCTATGGGCAATTTAGATTGGTCAATGTGCCTAACGTGCATATTTTGGGATAAATAAACAAATTCATAAACACAGCGCTTCATTATAAAAGCTGCTGGGTTCTAAGGGGGAGAAAATGTAGCAGCTTGTAGTCTGAAAAATACGGTAATAATGAAAAGTGTGCATGTCCTAATACCTGGGGGGGCGCGCCCCCCGGTTTGAAAACCACTGTTTGAGGCAATTATCAGTCATCATCAAAACATATCATTTTAAAATAAATACTATTTTTTTGATAAATTAAAAAAAGATGATTTTAATTTTTTGTTGTTTTTCTTTTGCAAAAGATTACGAAATGCGAGAGAAGAAAAGTTCAAATGTTAACAACACAAGGCTTACATGGAGGCTGCTATTTCTTAGACTCAAACCCCAGTTTTTGTGGGTGGTTTTCATATGATTGGGTTTTGGTCAACAATTTTGCCTCAGGGAAAAAAATGCCTCCTGAAGTGGCAGGAGTTTGGGTCTGCAATGTTTTTAAATTATTATTTGGAGCTGTACAAAATGAAACAGCACATATTGTACATTACTGTACTATTTACTGTATGTATGCATATTAAAATGCATACCGTATATACATGACATGTCCCGGGAAAAAAGAACATTTGGATTTATTAAGTAAAATACTTTGGACACCCCTTTTTTTTTTAGCAGAAAAAAAGTTCTAAACAGAAACCTTTTTACACATTGTGCGAAAATTAAGAATGCTAAAAAAGTGGCTGTTTTTACTGTTATTTTTACACTTGGATGATTCTTACATTGTAAAAATTACTTTCAAACTTAATAAAGGTTTGGTGATGGCAGTAATTGGCAGTGATGGCCGTCCAGATATTAAGAAATTAGGAAGGTCAAAATTGACGGGTTAATACCGATTAATCCACCATGATTATTAATAAAAAAAAATTTTAATGCAGAATGACTTGAAATCCCAGAAATATCTCAGCAAAACTGGAGTATAGATTAAACTGCAATATAGATTAAAAATGAGTGATCTTTAATTGTGATTAATCAAAATTAATTCACCATAACCCTGATTTTAAAATCAGGGAAATACAGACAAGTTAACAACAATGTGTTTAACTGTACAAAAGGTAAACAGCTAAATTAGTCACAAGTGTCCTTATTTGTGTGTGAAGGACAATTGGTCCTCGGTGGAACGTGAACTTGGCTTTTAGCGGACCTCTGCATGCCAAATCCCGGAGCAGAGGCGGGGGACGCTACCTTCACTGTCATTCAGCCCCATCTCGTCACTAATCTTCTTGCTGCAATGAAAGAGCTTAACTGCTTTCGACGCCGTCCCTCCCCAAATGTCATTATCGCAATGCGTGGCCCCGGCCCGCTCGTCTCAGCCAGCGCCCCGCTTATCAGCTCCTTCGTGGGAAGTTGAAGGCAGACGCCCGCTGACATTCACAGCAGCCTCACCGAGGCGCTTGTTAGTCTGAGAGTTTGCACGGGAGTTTGGAGCTCAAACATTGGTTTGCGCGGAGCTAAACAGAGACTTATTGGACACGGAAGGCTGGTAAATTTTTTTTTTAGTATTTTAGGACTCCACACATGTATGTGTAAAACTGATTTTTTTTCTCTTTCCGGGGTTATCCCACCTCAAACACCAGGGTGTTGGAGCAAAAGCAAATTTTGCTCCACATTTTTATGCGTGTCATTTAGATGGTATGCCTATACTGTATGCGTTGTGTTTAGCCATAAGTTACACACACTGCACACAATTCCAGACCCAAAATGATTTGCATTGGCAGGACTTATTTACACCTACTTTGCTAATAGCTTGAGCAATATTGACGGGTGGCACAAAGATTTACGCCTACTTCACATCAGTTTGTGCCTCAGTGTCCTCCCGGTGTGCCTGGAAGTGGCGACCATAGACTGGGAAGTCTGGACTTTCCCACAATGAGACTAAAATGTTATATAAGGGGCAGACTCACATGCCCGGACACCCAGTGCTGTTTGAATCAGGTGATAAGCGTGTGAAGGACTTATTTTGGAGACGAGGCTTCTCACCGGCAGGTCAGTGTGACGTTGGTGTGTATGTTTGCAGAGATACAAATATTATTAAAATCATTACATAAATGCAATAACAAACCATATTTTTCATACAGTTCCTTTGGACAGGGGACCTTTAAAATTGCTCACCTTTTGTGAAAACAGATTTAATGAAATTTGCTTTAATATGTTATATATTGTTTGTAATTATGTTCTACATTGTTCAATGTTGTTCAGTCCGACTGATACTGAAAGGTTTAACACGAAAAAAGGACGGAGCCTGTGCAGAGAAACAAACAGATTCCCAGCTCGAGTTCTGTTCTTTGCGGTGATCATTTCACTGACGACTGCTACAAAGGAACATCTTTACTGGAAGCCACAGCTGGCCTTCAGTGTCCTCCTGGTGTACCTGGAAGAGGTGGCCAGAGGTACTGAGACTGCTCCCCCCACGGCCCAGACCGGGAGAATAAAGTGTTATGAGGGACAGAGACGATGAAGGGCAGACTCACATGCCTGGACACCCAACGCTGAATTTGAACTTGTTTTGGAGACAAGAGGTCTCTCACCAGCAAGTCAGTGTGTCGTTTGCGTGTGTGTTCGCCGAGATACATAGGATATGTATGTCAATGCTTGATTATTACAGCATTACATAAATGCAATAGCAAACCGTATTTTCCATAGAGTTTTGCATTTGGGAGGACTTGCACACATACATGAATAGCGTTCAAGGCTCGACTGTTACATGGCATCTCCGTCGGGACCTTTAATGACGAGCCCTCCCAGAGGGGAGCCGGAGATCTCCACCACTGACTTGATCCCGGAACTCTACTCACATCTCCACATCGCTTTGTTTACTCTCGCAGGGAGCCGGCAACGAGCATTTCCCCTCCATCTGCCCACACCCGGCCGCCACCTCATTACCTCTCTACCTGATGGGCCCCCCCCACCCCCCTCCCACTTTCATTTTTATATTTATTTTGTCTCGGCTTTGCGGGTGACCGTGTTTAATATCTCTGCTGAAACACGATTATTACCTCTTAATGCCGAAATTACGGGGGCATTCTTTTTGCCGCCCTCGCCTTCGCGTTCCCCCCGTTGCACCCCGTGGCAGGAACATCTTTATCTCCCCATGTGCTCCCAGTTTTAAAACCTTTACCCCTGCTGTTTGAAAAATATTTCTCATTTTCCTCCCCCATGGCGTGAAGAAATCCCCATAGGCAAACCATTAGTGATCTTTCTGTCTTTCCCAAACACTTATTACTATCAGCCGCACTCCTTGAGCTGCCTCATTGGCTTTTGGTAAATTATGCAAATAAGGTGATGCTGGAACATATAGTTTTTCTGCAACTGCGCAAGTTTGCACAGCCTTCCACCAGGCAGCCGCGGTGCCATTAACGTGACAGAGCACGTCAGCAAGATTTATGCAACAGTGACAAATTATAATGCTTTCCCGCTAATTTCCTCGCCGCTTCTTCGACTTTGTCTCCGCACAGGTTCACTTGTGCGTTTGCCTTTGCAGTTTCTTTTGCTGCCCGAACGGCAACCTCGCCCGTTGACACTACATATAACAGCCGGGTCGCTGCGGTATGCGTGAGCATGTTAAAGGATGAGCTCCTATGAAAGCGACAGTGATAACTAAGCAGCCTTTTGTTTTTGTTCAGCGCAATTTTAGTTTTTGTTATCAATTCAAAACCAAAACATTGTGACCACCGTGACCAACGTTTACCGCTGTTATCATTATTATGAGTGGCAATGATGATAAGTGATGATATTAGGATTTTTGATATGATATTCATATTTGGTATGTGCCTTTTGTTCAGTTGTTAAAGAAGGTGCGGGAAAAGTTCACAAAAATCTTTCAACAATCTTATAAATAATGATTATAACCACAACATCAACAACCAGAAGAAGAACTGAGGAAAATGGGCAAAAAGGGAAAAAACCCAAAACCTCAATTGATAACATCCCAGATGATATCTGCAACAGATTTTATGTTACGTTATTATTGTTTGTTTAATGCTTTAAAAAATACATTATTACTCTTATTATTATTATTATTACACATTATATGTTGTGTATATATATATGTTCTTATATATATAAATATATATATATATATATATATACTGTGTGTATATTGTGTACAAAACTGTGGTGAGACCAGCGAGGTTGTTTGGTCCAGAGACAGCGCCGCTGGAGGTAGCAGAGATGAAGATGCTGAGGTTCTCTTTGGGTGTGACCAGGATGGACAGGATCACCAATGAGTATATCAGAGGGACAGCACATGTTAGAGGTTTCGGAGATAAAGTCAGAAAGGCCGGACTGAGATGGTTCAGACATGTCCAGAGGAGAAAGAGTGTAAATATTCTTAGAAGGATGCTGAGTTTTGAACTGCCAGGCAGGAGGCCTAGAGGAAGACCAAAGAGGAGGTTTATGGATGCAGTGGAAGAGGACATGAAGGTAGCAGCAGAAGAGGATGCAGAAGACAGGGTTAGATGGAGGCACTGGTCCCAAATCGTCACTCTATTAGAATATTTGCATAAGTCATTTTTTGACAGTAATGAGTTTTTGGCCTACATCGGCAAAAGGCAAACAATCAGGTTACCCAACAGTACATGATTAGGCTCTTTAATTTAGCCCTGATGGCGAGTTCTGGTACAGTCTCTGAGAACTCTGAGTTATTTTTATTTGTGTTTTCCCAAAAACCTGAAAATAGGACTTATTTTGATGAAGTGACAAAGTGCTGATGCTATGTTGGATCGCATAAAGGAAATATTAGATGACCTTACTCAGCGCTAATGTGCATAATTGTAACATTTACAACAAACTGGTGGAAGGTGGCTCTGTACTCCTTCCATGATTTGATATGATTTTGTTCCTGTCATAGTTTTACAAAATAGATAATAAATACCATAAATTACACTAGCTAGCATGCTGCTATTTAAAATATATATATATATATATATCTTGGAGATCAATAAAGTATCTACTGTATTCATCTAGCTAATGCTATTTACATTCATTTCCGCCTTCATTTTGACACAAGCCCCCAAAAAGCTGTCCTTGGCTATGCCTGCCAGTAACTAGCAGCTCGTGGTCTACGTTCTAGCTCACAGTTCAAAGCAAAGAATCAGCAAAAAATTGTCAGTTGGCACAGGCATATGCCAGGACACCGCTGTGTAAATGACAATTTAAAAAATACTGGGAGTGCTCCAGTACCTTCTCGCTTCGCTCTGGCAGTAGATGTACTCCGTGACAATTCCAGTCAGAGTAGGTACAAATAAGGAAAAAGTGAGCCCCATCTGACTGGACTTTGAAGCAAATTCTACCAATCAAAATACCCTTTTCTTCGTCCTTTTCTGCTTGGTATGCCCCCCACTCAATAAAAAATGCACAGATGGCAACACATAAGTTGCATAGTTTGCACAATCGTAGAGTGCAAGTGCAAAATGTGCAAAAATCGTCATTTTTGTCAACGTTTTTGACAAACACCGAAGCATTGCAAGACGGAGTTTCGATTGCGGTCGTCGTACTTGCCTTGTCTTGTGTTTGACATACTCCGTGTGTTCTGTGAACAGCATGAGTGACGTTTCTGTTCATTCCGACTTAGACTAGAACGATCATGGCAGGAGCGCAACTCGGCGAGTGCTAGTTCAAGCCGCACGTGATTACATCGCGATCCTCTCAGTGGACAGAGGCCGAGTGGCTTCACAGCAACAGCGAGCCACCTCGCGTATGCGCTAATTGTTTTTCATTTTCTTTCGCTGGAAAGATGGGATGTTTCAATGCACAGATTAGGCCCCGCGTGCACAAACAAATGACAAATCCCTCTTAACCCCGGGATACGCTTACCCGACGCCCCCCTGCACAAATACACCTCGGCCCATCATACATTCGCCTCTGCCAATGTTATTAAACACAACTTTGCAGATTTACTTCCTTCAAAAGGTGCCATTTAACCAGGCGGCAGGCAGGAAGGAGACCGCGCCGGGAGGGGAATTACAGGTTGCCAGCACTCCGTCTCTGCGGAGGAGTGACAGGGCTGTCATTTTGCCGGCGGGGCCACCTCCCGTGTTGTTGTGACAACCGGTCATTATACATCGCTGAGATGCTCTCAGCTGCAGGTTCCAGCCCAGATGCAAATGGGCACAAATGGGCTCCCTGCACGACCAAGCTAATAACGTCCTTTTCATCAGTTTTGCATCCTTTTTGTGTTTTTCCTCTATTTTTTCCCCATTTTCTTCTTTTCTGAGTGATTACAGGAGTTCATGTAACAATCATTGACAGAGTAATGGTGACAACACATGCAAATATCAGGACTTTGTTCCATTTTGTTTCTTTATTTTAGATCTAGAAAGCCCTGGTGGTGTAAAGGTGTTGGTCCCAAACCCACATAAATGGGAGCGTCGCGTCTGAAGCCAAATCAAATGTGGGAATCCTACTCCGTGGAAGTTCACTTATCACGGTTAGGTCTGGAACCCATTTTTTAAAAATGAGGCACTACCGTGGTGCTATTTATTATCTATTCAGGTAGCTGTCCTCGGCTATGCCTGCCAGTAAATAGCAGCTCGTAACCCAAATTTTAGCTCGCAGTTCAAAGCAGAGATGACACTCGTATGCCAGGATAAAAAAAATGCCGGCAGTGGGTCGGACCACTACCAAACCTTCATTTCTGATAATCAAATCGCCATGTTGCAAGGGGCAACCGTACGAGAGTCACTGGGGGAAAAACTTTGGCGTCCACTCGACCGTCAAACCCTTTTGAATCCCACGCATTTGATCAAAAACCATCCGGGGAGGCAAAAAGGACAGCCGCTCTTTAGGGTCTTAGTCTAAGTCAGCCCACCACGAGAGGCGTGGAATTAAAGCGCACAAAATTATCTTTGTCGTAGCAGGGATGCACGAGACGCTTTGAGAGGCGCAGTGAGGAAAATCCCTGGGAAGAAACAATCTTCCCAACCAGGATAATAACATTTAAGGAATCATCTCATTGGTCTTGAGGAAGAAGCCGGAGCTTTTTCTTAGCACGGGACGAGCCGCGTGTCCATGAATTATAGCTTCAATTGGATAATTGGATCACTTGCTGGAAGATTAATTGCAGCAGTATGTTCTTGCAGTTTTCGCTCCGTGTCGGACGAGAGCTGGGAAAGATCTGCTTTTTATTACCTCCGGCAAGCGCGGCGGAGAACGGGCTTGGTCTGTTTGGGTTCAGAACAGCTTGAAAAGTTCCGAATGAGTGTGGACAACATTTTCAGGAATTGTCGGAAATGGGACGCGAAAGAGCTGATACAATTTTGGGGGTGATCCGGACCACCGTCTGGATCCAGGAGATTTTTTAAACAATTCTTCAACATTGCGAAACGGGATCATTTTTGCTATCTGTGCATATAACTCCACCAAAACAAGGTCGGAGCACTTATTCGGGACACGTCGCCTTTCAGGTACATGCTAACACTAGCATAGGAGCATTTTGACCCATTTTGACGAGCATGACGACACATGCATAAACACGTTAGCATGTTAGCATGTCTACGTAGCGTGTAGACATGTATATAAACACTGCATTACAACGTTAGGTGTTAGCGTGCTAACGTTGGCAAAATAACATTTGTATCCATTTTCTTAGGTTGACACTATTATACAAGGTGTTAGCATGCTAATGTTAGCATTGCTAGCATGCTAACATGACTGCACTTTTTGTGATTTTTTATGAATATGAACTTAAGCAGATACTTAGCACTACTATGCTAGGTGTTGACATTGCAATGTTAGCGTAGTAGTATTTAACCATTTTTATAGGTAGACATATATATATATATGAACACTTAACACTATGTTGGCATGTTTTTATTGTTAGCATGTTAATATTAGCCTAGTAACTTTTTTAGGCCTTTCATAGGTAGACACTGCACTATTACGCTGGGTGTTAGCATGCTAACGTCAGCATAATCGCATTTTTAGTCATTTTCTTAGGTAGACGCTATTATACTGGGTGTTTGCATGCTAATGTCGGTGTTTGTAGCATGCTGACTGTACTTTTCATGCATATGAACTTAAGCAGACACGACTGCTACCATGCTAGGTGTTAGCATGCTAACATTAGCATTAGCATTGCTTTTAGATTGGATTACTAGATGTTAGCATGCTAGCAAGCCAACATAAGTATATTAACTTTTGTAGCATTTTCAGAGGTAGGCACTTTATGCTGTATGCCAATATGCTAGGCTTTAGCCTATTTACGTTAGCATGTTAGCATTGTTAACATTTTTTTAAGTCGTTCAAAGTTTTCCACGGTCAGGCAATGCAGAAACAATAAATGATATTTATGTAAAGTAAATCACAATATGGGGGGAACGATGGCGCTTGGCGGAGGTCCGCGCTTCTCCAGCGCTGCTCTGGTTCTGAAAGGGAATGAGTCCCGCAAGCTATATTTGGATCGGTCATATTTCACAAAGGTGAGCATGGACATGTCACTGTCCTTGAGAACACAAAGATACACGACTGCAAAGGGAAATAGAGGGAAAATAGGATTTCGGATGTCTCGGCCTGAATTTATGCTTCCCAGTTGTGTGATAAAGTGCTCCATAATCTGGAAATAGAGTTTCCTTTAAAACACAACGTTTGAAGCCGGCGGGTGGAGTGATGGGGGGCGGGGGGGAAGCAGAGCTCAAAGCAGGCCTCATAATCTAATAAATTGATTTGCAATATCCTCTGAAACTGTGAACTGATAAAAGTAGCTTCTCATGTCGCCCCGCCTCGTCTCCAGATCAGCTTAGCGGGAAAAGGGGGAAAGACAAAGAGACGGCCCCCGCTAGTTTCCCAAACTATTCCGCTCGCGTTTATGCCAGCGCTCATTTGGGCCCTACCACTGGTCACCCAAGGATTAGGGACCGCGGCACTCCTAATCCCGCTCCCTCTCTGTAACCCGCCGCCGCCATTCTTCCGGCGAAAAGCTCGGATCCACCCGAGACGCGGCATTAAACGCGGCCGGCAAATAAAGATTATCCTTGGATACGACGTCCCGTGTTCTTCGGATTGCCGGACAGCTGAAGCCAAAACAGACAATAAGCGGGTGACTCGGGGTCTGCAGGCGGGATCGTCTGCACTCGCAGATTGCGGCGCGACACAAAATAAGGCGCGGCGACTTCACTGGGCCCCGACACGTGAAAGACAAATGGAGTTAATCTGTGGCTCCGCGGGGGCCTCCTTTCCAAACCTCTGCATTTTTACCACCCGTGATTCCGCCGCCCTACCGCACCCCCTCGCCAAAAACATCTCCACGCACAAAAGGAGTGGAGAAAAATCAAAAACGTGATTTGCGCGTAAATCCTCGGAGTGTGGCGACGTCTCCCTTTCGGAGGAGCTGAGCGGAGCTCCCGGAGGGTTTGTTCTTCTAATGGCTTATTTATCGCCGCCTGCTACGTTATCGGACGCTTTGTTCGGCGTACCTGAGACTCCTGCGGAGGATTACCGCAAAGCTGGCCGCACGTCAAGCGCGGGGACAAGACGCAACTAAGACGGGGAGAAAGGCGGTTTGGCACCGCCGCTTGGACCGCACGGACCACCGGGGACCCCGGCAGGAGGAACGTTCTCCTCTGCGTGTGTTTAATAAATGCCACTTGACATTGGGGGAGGCTTTAGCGGCGCACCCCCCACCCCCAACCCCTCATTGGAGGAACGAGGGCTTGCTCCGGATTTGGGCAGTCGGAGGAGCCTATCTCTACGCCGGCAGGGCGCGTCGGGAATTGAATGGTTGTTTGCCTTCCGTGGTGCTTTTCCTTTGCCGGCGCCCCTCTTGGCCCCGCAGTCGGAGTTGCTTTCATGTGCCTCACAATGTACATGTTTCCCGGCTTCTAAATATATATTAGTGTTTGTGGAAAAAACTTTTTAATCCGGTTCCCCCCGTGTGGGCCAGGCGCTTCAGTTCGCCCAAAACCGTGCTTGTGTCCGAGACATTGACGGTGCTGCTGATTTGACCATTTTTAGAAACTAATATAAATATCAAAAATATACATATGCTTACAGTTCTGATGCTGTGTGAGTGGCAGGCGGTGTACTTAGCCACTATTGTTACAAAGCAAATAATAATAACAATAACTGAATTATTATATAATCATACGCTGCCAATCCAACCTCAGCCCTTGACTCACGGGTGCTGGACGAAGACTGGAGAGTCACTTACCCACAGGTGCTCAGCGAGAGGTTGGCGAAAACTCACGTTTGACTGACTTCCAGGTTGACAAAGACTAAAGTTTTACCGACTCACAAGTTAACGAAAACTCAGGTTTTACTGGCTCACAGGAGCTCGACAAAGACTTGAGTTTCACTGACTCCCCGGTTGACAAAGACTTAAGTTTTACTGGCTCACATCACCTCAACAAAGACTCTTAAGTTTTAAGTACTCTGAGTTTCACTGACTCCCAGGTACTCAACAGGTGCTTGACAAAGACTTGGGTTTTACTGGCTCACGGGTGCTTGACAAAGACTAGAGTTTCACTGACTCCCCGGTTGACAAAGACTTGAGTTTTACTGACTCAGAGGTGCTCGACAAAGACTTGAATTTTACTGACCTCCCGGTTGACAAAGACTTGAGTTTTACTGGCTCACAGGTGCTCGACAAAAGCTTGAGTTTTACTGACTCCCCGGTTGACAAAGACTTAAGTTTTATTGACTCCCCGGTTGACAAAGACTTGAGTTTTACTGGCTCACAGGTGCTCGACAAAAGCTTGAGTTTTACTGACTCCCCGGTTGACAAAGACTTAAGTTTTATTGACTCCCCGGTTGACAAAGACTTGAGTTTTACTGGCTCACAGGTGCTCGACAAAGGCTTGAGTTTTACCGACTCCCGGTTGACAAAGACTGGAGTTTCCTTGACTCACAAGGTAACAAAAACTCAAGTTCTACTGGCTCACAGGTGCACAACAAAGACTTGAGTTTCACTGACTCCCAAGTACTCAACAAAGACTTGAGTTTCGCTGACACCCCATTTGACAAAGACTGGAGTTTTCTTGACTCGTGGGTTAACGAAAACTCAAGTTTGGCCCGCTCACGGGTGCTCGTTGAAGATTCAAGTTTCACTGATTCACTGGTGCACAGGTTGACAAAAACGTAAGTTTCACTGCTCACTGAAGATTTGATTTTTACTGACTCATACTGTAGTTGCTCGACAAAGACTCGAGTTTTACGGACTCGTGTGTTAGACAAAGACTCAAGTTTCAGAAACTCACAGTTTAACAAAGACTCGAGTTGCACTGACTCTTGGGTGCTCAATGAGTTTGAGTTTCATGGCACGCGCTTTGGAACGAGTGAAGTGAATCGAGTACCCGGTTGCCTCGGGTGACTCCTGAGAAGAGGAGTCAGTAAGAGGAGCAAAGGAGTTCCCATCAGTAAAATCGTGAGCGTACGCCATGTCGAGGTCGCCGTCTTCACATGGCTGGTGGCGGAGCGGACTCGGGTGATTTTGGAGGCGGGGCCGAGAGCTGCGTCGATGTGGCTTCCATCCCACCCGCCCCTCCTCTTCCTCCTTGTTGTCGCTGCGCCGACGAGTTTGCCTTTCTTTGCCAGACTCCAAATGTTTGTGTGTTTTTGTCAGTGAAAATACCCAAAGGCCGTGCGGTTCTATCTCAGCTCCGCCGCAGACTGGAGGGCGAGACGAAAATAGTCGCGAACCTGCGTCGTTTGGGCTGTGCCGACGCCGTGCGCACCACTAATGTAACGTTTGACTGCCCAACAATGCAAAGCCTGCGCTCAAGCACAGCAACACACACACGGCGGGAATATAGACTCTCATCCCGCAATCACACACACCCTGCTATTCCACCTTTTGACACACACACACACAAACACACACACTCACTGAACTGCAAAGACTATAATTACAACAATCAGCCATGTTGACTTCACAACAAAATGCTACACACTGGACATCGATTCCCGCCCTTAACCGGGTCACCAGATAGCGACTGTCGTGATGGATGAGCTTGTGCTTTCCGAGCCACTGCTCATCATCGCTTTGGCGCCAAAGAAGCCCCCCCGTTTCCTGCTCCGCGCTGACCTCCATCAGCCCCGGGAACAGGGGGGGGGGGGGGGGCAGACCTCGGCCGATTCATGTGTGTAAACACTTTGGGAATTGTTGGCACTCGTGCAGTCCGGGAGGCCCTTTGTGGCCCGCGGAACAGTCTGAAAGTATGATTTAACACGGGGAAAAAAAAGCAAAATTGGAAAAATCAGCAGTAATTTTACAAGAATAAAGTCAAAATATTACCAGAAAAAGGTTTGGGGAAAAAATTGTACTTTTAAAAGAATAACTTCATAATATCAGGAAATAAAATAGCAAATATAAGTAGTAAATATGAAGGATTTTGATAAAAATAGAATTTAAAGTATATAAATAAATATAATTGAAAATAATATATAATTACAAAATGTAAAACATGAATTATAATTTTGGAAAAAAATGATCTCATGCAATAAATTGTAACAAGTAACAAAATGTATAACATAAATATAAACACTATAATAATATATAGTAATCATATATATTATATTGTTTATTATATATACATATATAGTACTGTACATAATATGACATTTGTAATACATTTTTTCATGATAGTACAATAATTCCGAATATTATAATTTTCACATTTTCATTACTCTTTATTAAGTCGAAAATATTTTTATAGTAACAAAATGTGTAATATATAAACATAAATAATCAGTAAAATCAATACACATACATATTAATATAATATATGCCTATATGATATAAAATGTGTTTTAAATTTTTATAAGATTTCATCGTATAATTTTCATAATATTTTTTGTTTTTTTACTATTTATTCCTTCATATTTTTTAATAGTTGTATTTTTGGAGTATAATTATATTATTACAGAATAATATTAAAGTCATTTATAGAAATGGAACATTTACAAAAAGAAAGTGGTGGACAATTTAAAAATAAGCAACAACATAAATGGCAAAGTCAGCAGGAATTTTACAAGAATAAAGTAAAAATATTAAGAGGAAAAGACTGTAATCTAGCAAGAATGACTTCGTAACAAAGTGGAAAAATTGCATTATTTCAGTGGCTGAAAGTTGAAATTTTAAGAAAAAATATAAATATGTTTTGTTTTTTACGTTATCATAAACAGAAACAAAACAAAAAAAGGTTTGGTTTTTTTGGAAAATACATTGTAGGAAAAAGTTATAATATTATGGGAATAAAGTCAAAATATTATGGAAAAGAAGTCATAAAATATCGTGGAGAAATATCCTATCATAAGGAGAAAGAAATTTGAAGAGGCGAGATGCAGTAGTGGGGAAAAAAACTGTTGTGATTTTACAAGAATAAGTCAAAATAATAAGAGAAAATCATCAAAACAGTTGCAAATTTACCAGAATAAACTTGTCATATTATGAGGAAAAATAATGCAATTTTAGTAGCAAAGAGTTAAAATATTTTAAAAAATGTATGTTATTTTTAAAAAGTCATAATATATTTTTGTTTCTTGCCCATATCATGATGCTTGACTGTCTTCACTGTGTACTATGGCGTAAATTACAGAGTTTCGGTTCTGCGGCCCTTGGACCCAAAAAAGAACAATTTTACTCTCGTCAGTCCACAAAATGTTCCCCCATTTCTCTTTAGGCCAGTTGATGTGTTCTTTGGCAAATTGTAACCTCTTCTGCACATGCCTTTTTTTTAACAGAGGGACTTTGCGGAGGATTCTTGTAAATAGATTAGCTTCACTTAGACCTCTTCTAACTGTCACAGTACTTACAGGTAACTCCAGACTGTCATCCTGGAGCTGATCACTGGCTGTTGCCATTTTGATAGTTGTTCATGAATGCTGTTTGTTTTGGTTTTCTGAGCATCTACTGCACCTCTGTAACCAAACTGTAACTTGTTTGCCATGTAGCAGTAAAAATATACCGTGTTGTTTTCAGCACTCCTGCAGATAAGGAAGCGGAGATGAAATAAAGTACGTTTCGCTTCCTAGCGTGTTGCTTCACAAAATATCCAAGTTGCATCCTTTCATTTGTCACAATGCGGCCCCTCGCTGGGAAACGTTTGGACACCCCTGGGTTAGGTAAACACCCCACCCCCCCCCCTGCTAAAATAAAGTATGTAATGTTGTGCAGCAGAGATAAAGTGCCTAGAAGAAATCGAAATATCCTGCACGGGCCAGCAAAGCTACGACAGGAACAGCTCGTGTGTGTTTTTTTATTAGCAGCGTCGCGTCTATTATTGCGCTGTAAAGTCTGTCTGCTCTTATTTGTCTGCTTTCGAGGGCAGGCAAGAAAAATACGGGGGGGGGGGGGGTGCGATATTCATTTCAATTAGGACACTTCTTCCTCGCCGCAATCTATCAACGTCACCATCGGCTTCCCCTGCAAACGTGAGTGCTTAGTTTGAATAATCCGCCGCAGCCTCCCGATGAACCCCTAACAGAGATGGGAGAAAATGGACATGCATATAAAAAAAATTCCCAAAAAATGAGGGGGTGTTAGGAAGACGAGAAAATCATTTGCTGCGTTTTGTAATCTTTCCAAGTCGGCGTGGATCTGAAAAGGGCTCTGATGTATTGCTGTGATTTTTAGTGGGAACCGCACTCTGCCGTGCTCCCATCCAGCCCTCCTCCGCATGCAAGACATGTCATTTGTATACACGGCCTCCGCTGTTGCGCCAAAAAAAAAAAAAAAAGGTACGCGGCTCCGGTGGGGTGAATAAACAGCCACCTCATTTCACTCTCCCGCGTCTCGGCCGCTCGGCTCTGCTCCTCCTGACCCCGCCGGCCTTCTCCTTCCAAACTAAAGCACACATAAAACACGGCACTTTGGGGAAATCAAGAACCCGGACAGGCGGGGAAGGTCGGTGGCGGCAAAAAAAAAAAAAAAAAAAAAAAGGTCGTGTCACTCTACGAGCGAGGAAAAAAAAAGACACAAGTTGTGATTAGAAGTGAAAGCAGGAGACGTCGGACCTCCACCAAGGCTTGGCCCTTGCTCATCTCGTGTTTGATCCGGAACCCGTCATCCAAAAAAGCTTACAATTCGGCACGTTAAATATTATTTAGCAAGAAAACTGCAAAAAAAACAGCATAGCATATAGCATAGACTTAAAATATATATACATATATATAATATTAATAAAAACTAATAAATATGAACTATATATATGTAATAATTTTATTTTTATAAGTCAATTGTGTCCTTTTTGGAAAATGAGGTTGTGGAAAAAGTTGTAATGTTACCAGAATAAAGCCAAAATATTATGGGGAAAAAAATGACATGAAGAATGTTGGAAAATTATTAAGAGAAAAGGGTTACACTCTAACAAGAAGGTCGTAATTTTCCAAGAATCAATTCCTAATATTATGAGAAATAATAATAATAATGTCATTTTGGTAGTATAAGCTTCAAATACTCAATAAAAAATATGTTCTTTTTTACTATTATTGTTATTATTGCTATTTTTGTGTAACGTTATGAGAAACAAACACAACAAAATTAAGTTGTAGTTTTTGGGAAATGAGGTTGTGGAAAAAGTTGTAGTGTGGGGAAAATAAGGCCAAAATTCTATGGGAATAAAGTCATAATCAGGAGAGAAAAAAATACATGAAGAATGCTGGAAAATTACAAAAAGAAAACATCACAAATAGGGAAAATAAACGGGTATCATTTTGGGAGAATAAAGTGAAAATATTAAGAGAAAATGGTCGCACTCTAACAAGAAAAAAGGTTGCAAGTTTACGAGATTCAATTCCTAACATGATATAGGAAAAATAATGTCATTTTAAAGGCACAAACTTCAGATATTGAATAAAAAATTGTATTTTTTATATTATTGTTATTGTTGTTATTATTATTATTGTTTAGTTTTATTACTATTGTTAGTATTATTTTTACACTCCTTTTACCCAATATAATAGACAAAATAGGAGAAAGATATAAGACACAGAAAACCTGCTTTACCACTTTTTAAATGGACTTGTAAACATGATTAGAGCCCTCTAGACTTGAAATAACACCCTTATAGTCACCTTTACATTCCTTTTACCCAACATAGTAGACATGATAAGAGAAAAAAAGACCTAGCAAACCTGTTTACAACCATCAAAATATGGCTTTTAACAATATTAGAGCCTTCTAGACATGAAGTAACACCCCTATATTCACCCTAACGCTCCAATTACCTAATATCGTAAACATAATAAGGGTAAATAAGACATATCAGACACTGAAAACCTGTTTACAACCTTCCTAATACAGGTTTTAATATCATTACAGCCCTTTAGACATGAAATAACACCCCAAACACCTTTGCATTCCTTTTACCCAACATAGTAGACATAATAAGATAATAATAAGTGTATTAAGTGATGTATACCAGTGTAATTTACATGCATGTTTAAATAAAATAAAACCAAACCACATTATAAGAGAAAATAAGACATATAAGACTTTTTTTACCATTATTAGAGCCTTCTAGACATTAAATAACACCCCTACAGTCATATAAGACTTAAAAAAAAACGTTTGCAACCATCAAAAAGGGTTTTAACATTATTAGAGCCTTCTAGACATGAAATAACACCCCTACAGTTATATAAGACTTAAAAAAAACGTTTGCGACCATCAAAAAGGGTTTTTAACATTATTAGAGCCTTCTAGACATTAAATAACTCCCCTATAGTCATATAAGACTTTGAAAACCTGTTTACAACCATCAAAAACGGGTTTTAACATTATTAGAGCTTTCTAGACATGAAATGACACCCCATAGTCACATTTACTTTCTTTTTATCCAATATAGTAGACATAATAAGAGAAAATTAGACAAATAAGACTTAGAAAACCTGTTTACAACCATAAAAAAGGGGTTTTAACATTATTAGAGCCTTCTAGACATGAAATAACACCCCTATAGTCACATTTACATTCTTTTTACCCAATATAGTAGACATAATAAGAGAAAATAAGACAAGACATAGAAAACCTGTTTACAACCATCAAAAAGGGGTTTTAACATTATTAGAGCCTCCTAGACATGAAACAACACCCCTATAGTCACATTTACATTTTTGTATCCAACATAGTAGACGTAATAAGAGAAAATAAGACATATAAAACCTGTTTACAACCATGACAAAGGGGTTTGAACATTATTAGAGCCTTCTAGACATGAAATAACACCCCTATAGTCATATGAGACTTAGAAAACCTGTTTACAACCATCAAAAAGGGGTTTAAACATTATTAGAGCCATCTAGGCATGAAATAACACCCCTATATTCACTTGTTTTAGCCATTTTTGTGCTTCAAAAAGGCTTCATTTCGGCAAAAAAAGTGATGTGTATTGTTTGACTAATCATCAGCCGT
The DNA here is from genome assembly GCA_024372805.1 of Oostethus manadensis. Taxonomy (NCBI): domain Eukaryota; kingdom Metazoa; phylum Chordata; class Actinopteri; order Syngnathiformes; family Syngnathidae; genus Oostethus; species Oostethus manadensis. The sequence continues at coordinate 1,059,085 of QODF01000088.1, read as the reverse complement.
ATTCAACCTCAAATTAGCGGGATTTGTTCACGGAGATGCTTTTGACAAGCGGCGTGGTGAGGGACGACTGTAAGATATGCTCACTGAAAGGAGCAGCCAGGAAGGTCCCTGAAGGTGATCCACCTTGACAGCAGTAAAAGACGACCTTCTCGTGTTTGGACGGCGTCGGGGAAACAAACGGCGGCGGTTGTGCGTATGACTAAGTGGACACTTCCACCAAAGCGGAACTGAGTGAAGGCCCGACAAATCGGCGCTGGCAGCTCCACCTCCACCTGGCCCCTCTCCGCTCCCGTCAACGTCGCCCGCGCGCGCGCGAGCTGACGGTTAGCGGCCCGCGGCGCTCCGGCGCGGCCCGTGACTTCACAGCCAAAATGCCAATTGTAATTGGCGCCGCACAACGCTCGCGTGTGTGCCATGAAGAGGATGGAGAGGTCGCGGGGGGTGGGGGGGGCAGGGGTTGCGGCGAGGTGTCACCTGGTTAAGAGACGCTTGGCGACGTCACCTGAAGATAACGAACGCCGCCCTCGCCCGAGCGAGTTGTTTGGGATGATCTCGCCTCTTCACGTCTCGTGACAGCGAGTCTACTTGTGTCACAGCCTGTTGGACTCCACGTCGGTGAGAAAGGCGTCGCCGGCGCTGCCCGCCATCTCCCGCTAGGAGAAATTGATGTGCGGATGAAGCGACATTTTTTATTATATATATCTATTTATTTTTTTCACTCTCGTGGTTTTACAAAAGCAAAACATGAATGAACTAGAAAAGTTACATTTGTATTTACATTCATTTTATCAACGTGTTTTCAATCCTGGACCATGAAAACAATACAATAGAAGGGTTTGAATGATGTCAAAAATGCTAACATGCTAACAGTAGCACTCTAACGCCTAGCATTATAATATCTACCGATGAAAACGGCTACAAATGTTACTGTGCCAATTTGAAAACACGCTAGTAGTGAGAACCTTCATATTGCTAGCCTTCGTATTAGTGTCTACCCATAAAAAGAGCTTAAAATGTGACTGTGCTAACGTTACATGCTAGCAATATTAACATTAGCACGTCAACACCGAGCATAATACAGTTTAGTGTTTAAATATGTGTCCCTATAGTCATAGGGCTGTTATTTCATGTCTAGAGGGCTATAATCATGTTAAAACCCGTAAATAGAAGGTGGTAAATTGTTTTTTATGGCCTATTTTATGGCCTATTGTGTTTACTATGTTGAGCATTAGGAGTGTAAAGGTGACTATAGGGGTGTTATGTCATGTCAAAAGGGCTCTAATAAGGTCAAAATCTGCAATTATATGTCTTATTTTCTGTTATCGTGTCTACTATATTGGGTAATAGGAGTGCAACGGTGACTATAGGGCTGTTATTTCATGTCTAGAGGGCTATAATCATGTTAAAACCCGTAATTAGAAGGTGGTAAACAGTTTTTTATGGCCTATTTTATGGCCTGTAGTGTTTACTATGTTGAGCATTAGGAGTGTAGCGGTGACTATAGGGGTGTTATTTCATGTCTAGAGGGCTGTAATAATGTTAAAAAGTGTATTTAAAAGGTGGTAAACACGTTTGTTATGTCTTATTTTCTGTTGTTATCTATTGGGTAATAGGAGTGTAAAGGTGACTCTAGGGGTGCTATTTGATATCTAGAAAGCTCTAATGTTGCAGTAGTACCATTCCCCCACCATATGCATATTCTGCGGTGTGACGGGTGGCATCCCCTTTGTGGATTTGTCGCCACCACCTGAAGATTCATCAGGTAAACACGACAAGGGGAAGGTGTGCCGAGGAAGCACTGAAGGCCTTTTGGAAGGCTCCCAACAATCCCAGTCATTGTTCTCCAGATGCCAGTTAATGGCGCCAATTGAGATTTGAAGGGTTCCCGAACCACACGAGGTATTTAGCGGGGCTTGCTAGGCGCTCGCCGTCTCACTTATTGTTTTCTTTTTGATAGAATTTTCTTCAAAGCGCGCCTCTTAACGTTCTCAGATCATCCGGCCCCCTCGTTTGCAAATCCCAAGCTTTTTTCCGCACCCCCCCCCCGCCCTCATTTGCGGGTGGAGGTGCTTTACCTTTAGGAAAAGCACCATCAGGCTTTATTAAGGGCAAGAGGAAGCAAAAACCGAGTGGTGTTTCTCTCCCCGGGAGACTAAACACAACAAGAAATAAGACCAGCCGTGCGTATTCATGTATGCCCTTTGATGTGTGCCGTGCGCCGTCCTGTACCGCCATTAACTATTTAACGGAAACATCACATTTGTCAAAATTAAAGCGCGCCTCCACCACTGGAGGTGGAGGCAAGTGTCGCCGAGTCGGAGGAGACCAAAAAGGCCCAATTAGGCTCAATTTCTTGTCTTTTCTGTTTGAAGTTCTGGGGCACAAACACAAGGCAGTGTGTGAGGACTTTCTCTGTGTGTGTGTGTGTGTGTGCGTGTGTGTGTGTGTGTGTGTGTGTGTGTGTTCCATCACACATTATCTTAGCTCCCTCTAGTGGCGGCAACACACTAAAGACACGCGAGTGTGAGTGTAGCATAGCACCGTTAACTTATAGCGCGGCAGTATTAGGATGCTTTATACGTGACATTTATTTTTTTTTCAGCATTTTAATTTCAATTATGATGGTGTTAAGGTGCAATATCATTTTCATCCACAGTATTTCAGTTTTATGGTGCATTATACGTAACAAGATTTCATTTTTGGCATTTTGGTGCACAGTGTCGTAGTGTCAAGGTGCACTGCAACGTATCTAACAGGCATTTTAGGTGATAGCACAGTACTACTAAGCCGCAAGAGTATTGCTTTTTGGCATTGTAAAGATGCATTCAGTGTAATGGGATTTTTTTGCATTTTAAATGAAAATATAGTAGTATTAAATTGCATTTAATGTAACAGGATTTTTTCCCTTCCTTTTATATGATAGTATTGTGGTATTGAGGGGTATTATATGTACCAGGATTTTTTTGCATTTTAGATGAAAATATAGTAGTATTAACTTGCATTTAATGTAACAGTATTTTTTTCCTGCATTTTATGTCATAGTATTGTGGTAATAAGGGGTATTATATGTACCAGGGTTTTTTTTAGCATTCTAAATCCTAGTATAAGGGTTTTTTTAGCATTTTAAATGAAAATGTAGTAGTATTAAATTACATTTAATGTAACAATATTTTTTTCCTGCATTTTATATCATAGTATTGTGGTATTAGGGGGTATTATACGTACCAGGTTTTTTTTTTTTTGCATTTCAAATGAAAATGTAGTGACACTGACTAACTTACATGTTAAAAGATGTTTTTTTTCTAAACTTATTATTTTTTTCTGAATTATACTTTAGTAATACAAATAAGCATTAAATATAACAATATTATTTTTAGCATTTTAAATAACAGTATATTGGTGTTAAGGTGCATTACATGTAACAGGATTTTTTGCATTTTAGGTGATGGCATAATAGTATTAAGGTGCTCTATAATGTATGTGCCATGATTTTTTTAACATTTTAATTGATAATATAGTGGTGTTAAGGTGCATTATATGTAACAGGAATAGTAGTATCATACTTGTGTGTTGTGGGCACTTAAAATTATAGTATTGTAGTATTAAGATGCATTATATTGAATGTAACATGAACATTTCTGCATTGCCAATTATAGCATAGTAGTATAAAGGTGCATTACATGTATTTGTTTGGCATTTTCAATTATAGTTTATATTATATCACATTTTTAATTATGAATTATAGTTTAGTAGTGTTATGTCTGTTGCAGGGATTTTTCTACAATCCACAGTTATAATAAAGGTTTTTATTTTAGTTTTTCTAGCATTTTAAATCATAATAGAGTGGTATTATATGTGAGTTTTTTTATTTTTAATTATAGTTTGGCAGCATTAATGTATGTTCCAGGATTTTTTTCCACATTTTAAATGATAGTCTATCAGTATTATTGTCAATTATATTTATTGTGATTTTTTTTTACCATTTTAAATGACAGTCTAGCAGTGTTAATGTGCTTTAAATGTGAAAAGGATTTTTCAGCATCATTGCAAACAATTTATACAGATATATTTTATTTAAAAAGACAAAGGGCTTGATTTATTCATCATAGGAATATTTTTTTCTACTTTATTGCTGCATAAAAGCCCGACAGGGTGTTTTTTTTTCAGCGCTGGCACAAACACATGACAATCGTTCCCGCGTCTGGAACGCTCGCTCATTGTGCGGCGACGCGAAGTGTCAAGTGGCCCTCAGACACGCCAGGGAGATCTCAGCAGTCGCAAACAAAAGCCAAAGTGCGGCCGTCAAACGATGAGGCTTTAACAAAAAAAAAAAACCTAAAACAATGAGCAAGGCACTAGAATGGGAAGAGCGGCCACATCCGCCGGGTAATATCCGGCAATTAATCACTTGATTAATATGCCCTTAAACACACAACGTGACAGTGACAAATCCCGTTCACACGTTTGCGATCCCGAAAACGATAATTATCCAATGAAAGACTCATTTGTCAAACGCGGAGAGAGAGAGAGAGAGAGAGAGAGAGAGCGAGAGAGGCAGGGAGGGCTCCCACTTCCGTCTGCAGTATCGCCCGTTTTCATTTTTACGTCGCCGTTCAAGGTCGCTCCCTCGCGTGTGCCGAAGCGTTTTTGCCGGTTTCCACAGTAACTTTAAGAAAGCGTTGCCTAGGAACCGGGAGTTGGATGCACTTCAGCTGGACCGCCGCAAATATCTTCCATCAGCCCGCTGGTCGCTAACGAGGGGGAACGCCGGCAAAATCCGTCTGCCCACAGCGATCACGGAAGCACAGGCGTTTACTTCGCTCGTTGCGTTCACGCTTTTAGCATCAGTTTTAGCGGCATTTACTCCTACCTAAACACATCAGCAGCAGCGCCCATCTCCAACTGGAAAACACTTCTCTTCGGCCCTCCTCGGAACAACGCTACCTCCCTCGAGGTGCATTCATGGACACTCCAAAAACACGTCTATTCGGTCATCCTCGGAACTACACTTCACCCCTCAAGGTGCATTCACAGACACTCCAAAAACAGGTCTCTCCAGCCTTCCTCGGAATAATGCTACCTTCCTTGAGGTGCATTCACGGACACCCCATAAACATGTTTCTCCAGCGTTCCTCAGAAAAACTCTACCTGCCTTGAGGTGCATTCACGGAGACTCCGAAAACAGATCTCTCCGGCACTCCTCGGAACAACGCTAACTCCCTCGAGGTGCATTCATGGACACTCCAAAAAAACTCTATTCAGTCATCTTCAGAACCACACTTGGTCCCTCATGGTGCATTTCACGGACACTCCGAAAACAGGTCTCTCCGGCCTTCCTTCGAACAACGCTAACTCCCTCGAGGTGCATTCACAGACACTCCAAAAACACGTTTCTCCAGCCTTCCTCAGAATAACGCTACCTCCCTCAAAGTGCATTCACGGACACTCCGAAAACAGGTCTCTTCGGCCTTCCTCCGAACAACGCTAACTCCCTCGGGATGCATTCACGGACACTCCGAAAACAGGTCTCTCCGGCCTCCCTCGGAACAACGCTTCCTCCCTTGTGGTGCATTCACGGACACTCCGAAAATAGGTCTCTCCGGCCTCCCTCGGATCAACCCTTCCTCCCGAGAGGTGCATTGAAGTGCACTCCTGACCGGACCTGACCATACCCAATGTGGCACCCCAGGCCGGATTTTCTATTGTATGGCACCTCCCCCTTGATTTACGAACAATTTCCATATTTTACAATTTCAATACGGTTTACACTATGCAGTAACTACATAAACCAAAAAGAAATATTGAAAATCGGTATGTGCAAAGCCTATTTGGTATTCTAATGTATATATTTTATATAGTACCTTCCAATTAATGTGATCTTTTCCAATTTTACGACTAGTTTTGATATTCATATTTATATTCAATTTTTCTTCCAATTTTGGTGGCTTAGCATGCCAATATTGTCTAATGGGCCAGGCGGCTCAACCCGTACTTGTGTAGGATCAAATATTTTTCTTACTCTACTGCTTTTGAAATAGCTGTAACTCCATTCGGGCAGACACGTTGCTGCTCACAAAATACAGCAAAAATGGGCATACAGTATTTTGGACATAGATTCGGTGATTAATTATGATTAATTCATTTACATGTGGTAATTAATCAGATTTTTTAAATTTTTGACTGCATTATTCAATTCATGTTTAATCAATAATAAAAATGTAAAATAAAATTATTCAAAACAATTAACAATGCAAAAAAGCATATAGATTATTTTTCATTTATTTATTTTCCATCCCGCTTATGCTCACTAGGGTTGCGGGTATGCTGGAGCCTATCCCAGCTGACCTTGGACGAGAGGTGGGATTTTATTTTTAAAATAAAATTATTATATCAAGACTAAAAATATGTTAATCATTTGACAGCCCCAATAGAAAGACCTGCAGCAATCATGTTTCAGTATTTATTTTTTAACTAAATTATTATTTTACGAATATTTAAAATTAAATGTAAAATGTTTTTTAACATTTTTTAACATGTTTTATTAAAATTATTTTAAAAAATCACAAATAATTAAATAGTTGTTCATTAAAATAATCAAATTTGACAGACCTAAAAAAAACAAACTTGCAGCGAGCACTGTCTGCTCAAATCACGTTCAGAGTGGCCATTAATCGCGACTAATTTATAGGCTGTGATTAATCCGGGTTTTTTTCCCAATTTTTAAAAAAATTATATAAATATTTATAACATTACAAAATAACTAAAAATATATATTATTAAATTAAATTAATCAATAATTACATTATGTTCTGCCCGAAACAACATTAGGGTGACCATTAATTGTGATTGAGGAAGTTATAAAATGTGATTAATCTAATTTCCTTTTTTTTTTACGGTTGTTCAATTAAATGAAAATAATAATAAATAATTTAAAAAATAATACTACAATTAAAACATAATTATTATTATTATTTATTAACAGCAAAATAATAAATAATTGAATTTAAAATTAAATAATTAAGTCATGGTCTGGTGTAAACAACATTAGGGGTTAATTGTGATTAATCTTTTTGTTATGTATATATATTTTTTAATGAAATTATTATTTATTAAATATTTACAACTTGAACAAAATAATTACAAATATGTTTGAAAACTAATAAATAATAAACTTTCATAAATTAATAATTAATTTGTGATCTGCTCTAAACATTAGGGTGATCATTAATTGTGAATAATAACTTTATAGGCTGTGATTAATCAAAATTTAAATTTTAGTTATATTATTTAATAAATCTTTTTAAAATTTTAGTTAAATTATTATTTAATAGATCTTAAAAAATGACAAATTAAATATAAACATTGTAAATTATTATATTCATTCATTCATTTTCTATGGCGCTTATCCTCATTAGGGTCACGGGTATGCTGGAGCATATCCCAGCTGGCTTTGGGCGGGAGGCGGGGTACACCCTGGACTGGTCGCCAGCCAATCGCAGGGCACATATAGACAAACATTCACACCCACATTCATACCGATGGACAATTTAGAGTGGCCAATGAAGCTAACATGCATGTTTTTGGAATGTGAGAGGAAACCGGAGTACCCGGAGAAAACCCACACACGCACGGGGAGAACATGCAAACTCCACACAGAGATGCCCAACGGAGATTCCAACCCTGAACCTCCTGACTGTGAGGCCAATCTGCTACCCACCCGACCACCGTGCGGCCCAAAATTATATTGTATGAATAAATAATGACATTTTGATTCTTGTTTTGTGTCTGTTTTGTTTTTTTTACCTCATTTGACAATAAAATACTAAAAACCCTTGCAGCTTTTGGATGATTCATTTTCACACGGTGGCGGCTCCATTCACAGCCGGTTTGCTTCTTCCGCTGTGACCCAATTTCCTCATTTGCAAAGATTCAAATGTAGTTCAGCATAAAAGTGAAACAGGGATAAACAAAAAAAAATGATAAAAAGGTTTCTCTGATTTCCACTCGGATCCTTCAGTCGGGGTCCGGAGGGAAAATCCTGCCAGAAGCGGGATTGCTACGGACACTAATAATGCAGAGATTACCCTCCCCCGCGATGAAAGGTTTATGCGGCCACCTCATTTAGACATGCTGATATTCAATATTAAAGCAGAGGAAGGACTCTTGGTCCACATCAAAAAGCCTTCATCCCTTCTGCTGCAAACCATTCGCACATCTTTATGTATGACACCGAGGAAAAAGAAGCACCGGCGTTGAAAATAATCCTCATTTGCATCGGCGCTGCCAAACTTGTGCCACACGTGACGACGGCGTGAAGTTTGGCCGTGGGCCGGCGTGCGACGGCATATCTTCAGCACCAAGCGTACGCATCAGGGGCTAAGTCTGAGGGCCCGGTCGGGCGGCACGCCGGCCCGGGGAGAGAGGCCGAGAACCGCCGCGTGGGCGGAGGGGGTCTCGTCGGTCGCACAGGCTCCCCTGGCGCTCACCTAATGAGCTCCCGACGTGCGAGGACGCCACGCGCTACCCGCAGACGCCGCGATTCGCATACGAATACACGGCACGCAACGCCGCGCCGCTAAATTCCAAGCGTCGAGGTGCATGTCTCGGCATACAGACAAAGTCCAACAAGCATGCGGGCGCATCAGAGGTGCTCAAAACAACCTCCAGAAGTGTCGGAAGTGTTTTTCTGGGGCGTTTGGCCTTTTTGTCCACACAATAAACGGAGGTCAACTCCAGCCTGAGTGGAGATTTTTGATTTTGGGAGGGGTAAAAAGGAGCATTTTGGTTTGTGGTGTAAGAAATGTGTGACATTATCTCATGTTTTTAATCCTTAGTTAACAACAAAATGAGGTTAGTGGCTTACGTGTGTCTTTTCGGAATGGAATATGTTCCATTTGCTATCAACAAGCCTTCAAAACGGTGGGAACATTTTCCATTCCTACAGGTGGTTCATTTTGCCCTAAAACACGTTGTATTATTATAAAGATTTAGCTGATTATATGTATTATGGTCATTATATATTATTTAATTAATTAATACATACATTAATAGATTAAAATGTATTTACTTGTACATTTTTTAATTTGTATAAAGTCTGAAAAAAAATATTTTAATGCCGTAAAGTTTAAATATTTTTTTAAAACAATTTTTTTGAAAAATCATGTTGTAGAAAAAGTTAGAATGTTATGATTTTAAAGTCAAAATATTACAGAAATAGTCATAATTACGAGAAATCTGAAATGGAAGAAAAAATTTTCTTTTTAGTTTTAGGAGAATATAGTCAAAATATTTAGAAAAAATATACAAAATTTCAAGAGAATAAAATTTTAATATTATAAAATATTTTTTAATGCTTTTTTTTATTTCAACATTATGAAAAACTAACCAAACAAAATAAAGTTGTCATTTTTGGAAAACTAGGTTGGAGAAAAATAATATTATGGGAACTAAGTCCTATTACCAAAAACAAGTTAATATAGGTGTTATTTTATCTTAATAAAGTCCTTTTTTTTTATTCAACGTTGTCAGAGGATAAATACGTAATTTTATGAGGAAAAATTATGTTTTTTAGCAGCTGAAACATTCCATTTAAAATTTATATTTTTTAAGTAATAATATTATAAGAAAAAATCCCAAAATAAAGTTGTTAATTTTTGGAAAATTAGGTTGCGGAACAAATATAATATTCTGGGTATAAAGTCCTAATATTACCAGAAAAAGATGACAAGGGTTATTGAAGAAGAAGGTTTATATAATTATATTTGGAAAATTTAATTTAAAAAAAAATGCAAAAAATGTGATAAAAATAAATAGAATAGGAATCAATAAATACAAAACATAGTTTTTCAATGCAATAATACATAATTAGGTAAACAATAATAATAATTCCGCGCCCTCTGTTGTGTGGAATGATCTTCTCAGTCTTTCAGTGGAGCATAACAGTGACAGTAATCCTCCACTGAAACTGCTCTTGCATGTGTGATATTACATAAAATATCCAAGTTGCAAAGTTGTGGCCCCCCGCTGGGGGAAAAGTGCGGACACCCCCAGACGGATCCGGCAAGGAGAAAAAAGGAGTGTATGATTTTTGCCGCCCATTTGCTGTAATGACATTGTAATAAGATGCCACACAATAGAGTGGGAATGGAAAATGTAATTACATGCATTAGTTTATGTAAGCGCCGGCGCCGTCACAGATCCATCAGTTTTTCAGAGCTCATCGGGAACGCCATGCATCACTGTCAACGGCCGTTTGATGGTGGGGGTGGGGGTGGGGGGCTTGCTCATTGGTTAGTCCTGTCCTGTTCCAAAGACTTTGGGGGCTAGCGGTCGTCGGGACCAAAAAGACTTTTCGAGGCCAAAAGGCTCCGATTCCTGAAAGCCAAGCCCCGCTTCCAGAAGGTTAACCCAATCAACCTGCAAAAGTTATGCACCATTTGTGTAATTGAAGATACAATTAACAAGTCGGGCTCGGGGGGGGGGGGGGGGGGGGGGGGGGGATGCGAGCCGAGGGACGAGCTCACAGAACCCCCATTACGTCGCTCGGCGGGCGTCGCCGCGCTCCTAATGGACGTGAAACCCAGAGCTCAAGAAATACGCCGGCGCAATCGAGTTAGCGGGCACTTAGAGGGGAGAGGCCAGCGCCATATATTTGTGTAAGAACATAACTGTCACTAAATTACACGGCATTATTAGGCGCATCCTATGGATCCCACTTATTGCTGCTTAATGGCCGCTTTTTACAACAACAAAAATGGCGTTTAAAGAGGAACACCCGCCCGCACGTTGGGCCTGACTCCGTTACCGCCCAAAAGTACATTTCCATTAGCGATTAGCTCATTAAAGGTGAAGGATTGAAAGGCGGCCATTAATGGGCCGGGGTTGGCTTCTTGTCAAGCAAAGGCCTGCAGCTGCAGCACACTCGTGGAGGGACGTCGCCCCCTGCTGGCCGCCGCCGGGACCGCACCTGAATCCTATTTATTCAGCATTATAATAATGTGCATTTATATTATTATTTACATTATATCATGGGCATTATATCGTAAATCATTCTTGTTATATGAAAAGAATATTCATATTTAATCATGTGTAGTGGCCACTGAAATAATATCGACATATATGAATTCTAATATCCTCCCATGAATCAGTTCACGAATAATTCTATTAAAATAATATAATTATAGTGACTTTTCAAAATCATGAAAACTAGAATAAATCATTAATATCTGTTCACCATTAAAATAATAGCATCTTAATATGTTTTATGTGATAATAATGTTATTTTGTAAACTTATAATTCGTTTGAAATGAAATAGTAATTCTTATATAGTTATTATTTTAAAAAACATGCATTTTTAATTAAAATATTTTATAAAAGCATGAAAATAATATTCCTACTTAATAATATATATTCAATTGAATAATACAATGATAGCATTTAACATCATTTTAATAATAATAATGGGCAATAATACTTATTTTGGTTATGTAATTATCATTATATTAAAATTATATTATGATAATTACTAAATAATGTATAAATATTATATAATTATAATGACATTTTCTTTAATTGATATCAATTAGTACATAATAAAGACAAAAATTGGAAAAAAATAATTATAAATAAATAATAACAATTTAAATGTATATTGTAACAATTACGAAAGAATACATAATTATACGATAACATTATTGTCTTTTTTGTAAACAATTTTTTTCCAAAAATAAATGAATAGTTCACATTCTATCATTTATTACATAGGACCTTCAATATAATATACAATATTTCAATGATATGATAAAGTTTAATAATATCATTATCACTGTATTATAAAATATTGTCGTTTTAGTGGAATAAAGTTCAAAAATAGACACATTTGTAAAATTGCAGACTAAAGCCATAATGTTATGAGAAGAAAATTGACAAGATGAAAATTGAAATAGTGGGAAAATTAAAAAAAAAAAAATCAAAAGCAGAAATGGGGGGGGGGTGCTCCAATTTTGCGAGAATAAAGTCAATTATTAACAGAAAAAAGTGGCAAATTTATGAGAATAAATTAAAAAATGTAATTTAAGTAGCATAAAGTTGAAATATTAGAGGAAAACACTTTTTTTTTTTAAAGAAAATTGAAATATTATGACTGCGCCGTGCATTAGTCATGAAAGAGCAGCGAAGGGCTAATTGTGCAACTGAATTTGCGTAAACGGCGAAGCGAGAGGACAGAATTCGATCTGGCGCAGGTTCAACGGTGACCAAGCAACCGGCAGCTGCATGCAGGCCGCATCCTTGCCAGAAAAAAAAACAAAAAAGGACTCTGTTGTTAATTTGCAGCGAGGGGACGGGCCTGGCGTATCATTAGAATAAACGAGTCGGACCCTTCGGAGCGAAAAGGCGGGTGAGGTTTTACGGAAAGGCACCAGTGAGCTCTTCTGACAAGTCCATCAATCAGCGTAGTGCTGGGCGTATTACTTGCACTTACTCGCTACTTTCCCAACATAGGAATGGATTACTCCTTCACAAATGTACTTAATTAGCACGGAAAGTAACGATTGTGTTGAAAAACCTTCAGATATGTCATAAATCCATTCTCTACCCAAACACCCACAAGGGGGCAGCATTTTCCTGCTACTACCTATTTAGCTTCCTGAACCACCAGTTTGATTGGTTTCCACCAATAGGGAGCGACATTGAAATTGTCCATTCATGTCCAATGGGGGTGAAAATGTCCGAGAAAAAAATACTGAATTATGGAAAACGTGGGGAATTCTAGAAACCTCTTTTAGAAAAAAGCCATTGAGAAATGCGGGAGTAGTTAGCAGACAAAAAAGCGACAGAATTTGAAATGTTGGAATGTAAAAATGCAGAATGGTTGTTGAAATGCATAAATGGATAAACAAGAATCGAACCAGCAACCATAAAGATGAGAGAGTACCACTCCACTCTTAAATTAAAAAATGCAACGCAATATGAACACAATTATAGATAATATTATGTGATTTCATATTGTACAATATAAGTATTATATAGTAAAGTAAAAAGAATATCCGATTAACAATATTTGCATATTTAGAAAGATGGGAATGCTAACGTTAGCATGTTAACATTAGCATGGTAGCATTTTTGGTGATTTTCCTGGATATAAACTTAAGCAGACACTTAGCGCTATCATGCTGGCCATTAGCATGCTAACATTAGCATTGGAGCATTTTCATAGGTAGACACATTTTCGGTAGGTGTTAGCATGTTAACATTGCTAGCATGTTAATATTAGCAAACAAGCATTTTTGTGATTTGGATAAAAATAGGCGTTAGCAGACACATAGCGCTATCATGCTAGGTGATAGCATGTTAGCATTGCATTAGTATAGTAACATTTTTAGCTGTTGTCATGGGTAGACACTTATATGAACACTTCGCACTATTATGCTACGTGTTAGCATGCTAACATTAGCGTACTAGCATTTTTAGCCATTTTCATAGATATACACTAGTATACTAGGTGTGAGAATGCTAACGTTAGTATGTTAATATTAGCATGGTAGCATTTTTGGTGATTTTCATGAATATAAACTTAAGCAGACACTTGTTGTGCTAGTAGCATTGTAGCATTTTTAGCCATCGTCTTAGGTAGACACATTTTCATCGGTAGGTGTTAGCATGTTAACATTGCTAGCATGTTAATATTAGCAGAGAAGCATTTTTTCGATTTGGATAAAAATAGGCGTTAGCAGACACTTAATTTTTAGCTGTTGTCATGGGTAGACGCTTATATGAACACTTTGCACTATAATGCTAGGTGTTAACATGCTAGCATTAGCATACTAGCATTTTTTGCCATTTTCATAGGTATACACTATTATGCTATGTGTGAGAATCTTAACGTGTGAATGCTCATATTAGCATAGCAGGATTTTTGGTGATTTCCGTCAAAATGAACTTAAACAGCGCGATCATTCTGGGTGTTAGCACGCTAACATGCTAGCGTAATATATGTGCATACTATACCAATAAGTGGCTGTGTATACTAGAAGATTTCAACTCAGTAATACATGCTGCGTCTTTTGTTGTTGATAACATTTTTCATTTTCCATCACAGAGGTCGGTGCCGCGCGCCGCCGGAAGGCTCATTTGTCTGGCGTCGCTAATACGTCGGCCCTCGATACATATTTGCTCTCCGTCGCGGCCCCGGCACTTCATCCATCTGACTTAAAGGTTTCTTGCCACTAATTTTAACTGTCGGGTCAAGTAGCAGCGGGGCCCATTAATTGCAATAATGAAGTCTTGAGTGAGTGATCACGGGCGACTCCGGTGCGTCATTAATTCTTTGGAGATACCGTCGCTATTTTTAACGTGCCGCCAGCTGCCGCGGCATCTCGTTTGTCTAAAGACTTCATAAACATCACGCATCCATGATCTCCCGACCGCCATTCCTCTTCCTCGTCGATCCATAAGCTGCACAGGAAATTTCTCGTCATTCCTCACCGCCTGCATGACCTTCGGCGCTTCTTTTCAGTCTTCTGTTTTCGTACGTTTGACATGACAAATGCGTAGCAAAAACTGCGGTACCACGGACAGCGACGCGGGGGTCACCGACTGGCAAGTCTCACATCCGGTTAAAAACAAAGGAACTCATAAAAACTGAATTTAAAAAAATTCAAAATTGAAAAGTATTTCAGAGCTGGGAGTCACTTTGATATTTTGTAAATATGCAAATAATTTTTGTCATATAGGCAAAAAAAGCCCATTATTAGTATGAACATCACTAGTTTTTTCTTCATTTTTGCTGTTGTTTTTATAATTTTGCATATATTTTTAATTTCTTCTCAAATTTCATTTTTTTACTTTATTTATATACTTTATCTCCATAATATTTGTACTTTATTCCCTTAATATTCTAACCTTGTCAACTACCCAATTTCTCCAAACTTACGACTTTATGTTGTTTTTTTCCAAATATTGTAACTTTTCTCTTAAAGAAACTTTGTAAATGTTCTTCACGCAATATTATGACTTTATTGCCATCATATTAGAATTTTCCCCCCAATTTAACTTTATGAGTTTATTATTTTAAAAATAAAAATAATTTGAAAATATTTATATTCTTTATTCTTGTAAAATTACAGTTCATTTTTCTCTGTTTTTTATTTTGCATATATTTTAAATTTCTTCTTGAACTTTTTTTTAACTTTATTTTTATACTTTATTCCCCTAATATTCCAACCTTGTCAACTACCCAATTTTCCAAAAATTACCATTTTATTTTATTTTTTCCACATTTTGTAACTTTCCTCTTAAAGAAACTAGATTAAAAATTTAAGTGTATACTTTTTTATATAATATATAATATATATATAATATATAATATATAATTTATTTCTTATAATATTTAGACTCTATTCTTGTTAAATTACAGGTTTTTTTAACTATTTAATCTTTTTCTGCAAACTAATTGTCCAGAAATGACAATATTATTCATTGTTTTGTTTTTCATCAAATTATGACTTTAAAAAAAATGTTTCTTTAATGTTTTAACTTTATCATACTAAAATGGGTGGGGGGTAGGGGGTTTGGCACAATTACAAATTTTTGCAGTTGTCATTTTGTTTCCTTTCATTTTTTTCTAAATGACATTTTTATGATGTGCTGTGTGCCACACTTTGGGCACCCCCGACCTACTCTTCTCAGTTTTTTTCTCGCTTTTGCTGCTGTTTTTTTTATTTTTTATTTCCCAAATATTTAAACATTCTTTTAAAATAATCTTTCCAAGTTTTGTTCTTGTCAAATGAACAACCTTGTGCCCATACTTTTTTGGCTTTATTCCCAAAAATGAGAAGTTTATTGGTTGTTGTTTTTTGTACTAAAAATAGGTTATTTTTCCTCATTGTATTCTGACGTTATTCCCTTAAAATTGCAACATTGTTCTTGTATGATTACAAAATTTTTCTTTTAATATTTTAAAATTTATTCTTGTAAAATTACAACTGTTTCATTTTTAATTTCTGATGTGTTTTTTATTGTTTTTTTTGTTTTTTTTACAATAATTATGACTTCTATTCCTGTAATATTTTGACTTTGTTTTAATAACATTACAACTTTTTCCGTAATCTAGTTTTCCAAAAAGTACACACGTGAAATATGGATTCCATTCAACCGCCACGTGCCCAGACCCGGCCTCCATCACGAGGCCCGGCAGAGCGCGGGAGAAGCCTCGGCGTGCCGGCGGCGCGGCCCGTGTCAAATTGCTCGTTTTTTACCTCTAATCGTGTCATTCATCAAGATTCCACACGGCCTGCGAGCGGCTGATACGTTACAAGATCCGAGTGAGGCCGCGGCTGTTGGGCTCGGAGGGAGGTGATGCACAGATTCATAACAATCAACAAAACCAAAAGTTGTCATTTTTAGTTTTGCTTCAAATATTACAAAATGTTCAGGAATCGGCGGAAAAAAGACATGGAAGAACTTTTGGAGGTGATCCGGATCACCGTGGGGATCCATGAATTTTAGGATTGCGCTATCGCGCTAGGTCTTTTTATGCTGATCATGCATGCTATCATTATGCTGATGGTCATGCTGATGTTAGAAACTGTAACATGCTAACATTAGCGCAGTAGCATTTTTACCCATTTTCCTATGTACACACATATATAAACATTTTTGTTAATGTTAGCATGCTAATATTGGCATAGTAGTATTGTTAGCCCTTTCCGTAGGTAGACATATTACCATTTTGTGCTATCATACTAACGGTTAGCATCTTAGCATTGCTAGCATGCTAACATTGGCACAGAAGCATTTTTTTGCTGTTTCTATGGGTAGACGCTTATATCAACACTTAGCACTATCATGCTAGGCGTAAGGATGCTAACATTACCATAGTAGCATGTTAACATTTCTAGCATGCTAACATTGGGATAGTAGCATTTTTAGCTGTTTTCATGGGTAGACACATACATCAACACTTAGGACTACCATGCTAGGTGTTAGCGTGTTAAAATTAGCATGTAAGCCATGCTAGCATGCTAACATTTGCATAGAAGCATTTTAATCTGTTTCTATGGGTAGACACTTATATCAACACTTAGCACTGTCATGCTAGGTGTGCTTACGTGTTAAAATTAGCGTCTTAGCATTGGTAGCATGCTAACATTGGCATAGTAGCATTTTTAGCTGTTCTTATGGGTAGAAACTTACATGAAGACTTAGCACAATCATGCTAGGTGTAAGGATGCTAACATTACCATAGTAGCATATTAACATTGCTAGCATGCTAACATTGGCATAGTAGCATTTTTAGCTGTTCTTATGGGTAGAAACTTACATGAAGACTTAGCACAATCATGCTAGGTGTGCTTACGTGTTAAAATTAGCGTCTTAGCATTGCTAGCATGCTAACATTGGCATAGTAGCATTTTTAGCTGTTCTTATGGGTAGAAACTTACATGAAGACTTAGCACAATCATGCTAGGTGTAAGAATGCTAACATTACCATAGTAGCATATTAACATTGCTAGCATGCTAACATTGGCATAGTAGCATTTTTAGCTGTTCTTATGGGTAGAAACTTACATGAAGACTTAGCACAATCATGCTAGGTGTGCTTACGTGTTAAAATTAGCGTCTTAGCATTGCTAGCATGCTAACATTGGCATAGTAGCATTTTTAGCTGTTCTTATGGGTAGAAACTTACATGAAGACTTAGCACAATCATGCTAGGTGTAAGAATGCTAACATTACCATAGTAGCATATTAACATTGCTAGCATGCTAACATTGGCATAGTAGCATTTTTAGCTGTTCTTATGGGTAGAAACTTACATGAAGACTTAGCACAATCATGCTAGGTGTGCTTACGTGTTAAAATTAGCGTCTTAGCATTGCTAGCATGCTAACATTGGCATAGTAGCATTTTTAGCTGTTCTTATGGGTAGAAACTTACATGAAGACTTAGCACAATCATGCTAGGTGTAAGAATGCTAACATTACCATAGTAGCATATTAACATTGCTAGCATGCTAACATTGGCATAGTAGCATTTTTAGCTGTTCTTATGGGTAGAAACTTACATGAAGACTTAGCACAATCATGCTAGGTGTGCTTACGTGTTAAAATTAGCGTCTTAGCATTGCTAGTATGCTAACATTGGCATAGAAGCATTTTTAGCTATTGTTATGGGTAGACACTTACATGAAGACTTAGCACTATCATGCTAGGTGTTAGCATTAGCATGTTAGCATTTTTTAAGTCATTGAAACTCTTCCATGGAGTATGTAGGTACAGTGAATGCAGGAGTAATATTTATGGTGTAGATCCCGATATGGGGTAACTATGGCGCTCGTTGGGCACCCCCGTATCAGCGAGTGAGGATACAAATTCGGAAGCACAAAGAGGGGTCACAGGATTCCGCATGCAATCCGTGCCGTCGCCGACGGAGACATTCATCTTGCTTTGATAGAAATGTGTCAGTTTTTGCAGGCGGCGATGGATGCGATTTATTGTTGCGGACAAACCCGCCGCCGCTCCTGACAGCTCAATTGTGGCGAGAAAGTCCCAAAATGTCACCTGTTGCGCTGCGGGCTGACCTTCTAATTTTCTAATTCAATTTCTCCACCCTCCCCGCCAGTCGCCTCTGATCATGAAGCAGTAATAACAATTACACACGGTGACTGGCTTCCAAACCTGCAGTTCAATCACGCCCAAGTAGGCTTTTATTAGGCTGCCCGCTTAAATCAATCTAAATCTAAGCATAATAACTCTCTAATCAGGTGCTGGGGAGAATAATAGGTTGTCACGCTCCAGGAAAAATAGGCAATCATGGAATGTTTTCTTTAATTAGGCCGACTAACGTGGAAGGACACGGCAGGGATGTGGGATACATTCATCATAGCCAAGGTGGGAAATGACTTCAATTACTCACCAACGGGGGAGTCTGGAGAAGAACGTAAAGCAAGGGGAGTGGTGGGAAGTTACGCGACTTGTTTAAAGGAGCGCCACTTTTAGCTCGGCTCTCGGAAAAGAGCCGACTCTTTACGGGACGCCGCCTTACTGTTTTGGCACGACTTGAATTCAAGAACCGACTCGTGACGGAACCGGAAGATGGTGCCCGTGCTGTGTGACACCGCCGCATCGAGTCTTTCATAAAGAATCACGTCGTAAATGAAGGTGAGACTAACCTTAAATGTTGTCAGTGAAATTTATCCCTTTCATTCCTCGTTTATATGCCGTGTATGCCCTGTAAAACTATAATAAAACCGTGTTTTGTGGTTACATTGTAATTTGTGCGGTAACAGCGCCGATTACATCAAAGAGGGGCTACTAAGATGACTTCCTTAGCAAGCTAGTAAGCTAGCTGGCTTGCTTGCGAAACGTTTAAAAAATAATCACGTCTTCGGCGAAGGTAAGTGTAAACTTAAATGCCCATTTGTTTCTCTCAGTCGTCATTGATGTGCAACTAAAATTGTTTTATGCCCTCTAAAACTATGAAGACGTGTTTTGTGGTAATATTTTTGGAATCAACCGCTGATGACGTCACAGACTGCTACATAGCGGACACAGCTTCTTTGCTAGCACGCTAGCTTCTTTGCTAGCACGCTAGCTTCTTTGCTAGCACGCTAGCTTCTTTGCTAGCACGCTAGCTTCTTTGCTAGCACGCTAGCTTCTTTGCTAGCACGCTAGCTTCTTTGCTAGCACGCTAGCTTCTTTGCTAGCACGCTAGCTTCTTTGCTAACAGCTAAGGAAGAAATATTTATATGTATATAAACTCTAATATAATATAATACTAAATATTTTCCAGCATGTAAATGGATGAATGAAGTAAAATACCACAATATAAGGCATTCAAAGATGGTGTGAAGATATGGTGTATTCTACCCTGGCCGCTAGGTGTCGGTAATTTTACATTGAATAGACAATAGTTGCCAGGATGTATTGTACAAAAAAGTAAATATTAAAGTAAAAATCTTATTTCTCTCTTTTATGTCTTATTTTCTTCTACTATATGGGGTGACAGTAGTGTAAACAGGCGCTAGGGGTGTTATTTCATGTGCAGAGGGCTCTAATAATGCTAAAACCCATATTTAGAAGGTCATAAACAGGTTTTCTATTCTCACAACTTATGGCAGTCAGAAGACACATTAATAAGATGCATTCCAAAATGTTGCGATAGTATGAAGTATTGTACACTGGTCACTAGGTGTCAGTAATGTTACATTGATGAGACAATAGCCACCTCAGGACATTCTGTACAAAACTGGACTTAAAAAAAGAGTATACGTTATGTCTTATTTCTGTCTCATATGACTCATTTTCTCTTATTATGTTCTCAAGGGGCTCTATTATTCTTACAAACTCAAACTTACAAAAAAATCAGCATTCATTTTGCATGAAAAAAGTCAAAATATTAAGAGAAAAAGTAACTAATGAAAGAAAAATATTGTCATTTTAATAGAGTAGAGTTGAAGTATTTAAAAGAAACAAATTAAATAGAGTAATGTTTTGAAAAATGTGGGAATAAAATTATATATTAAGAGAAGAAAATTTACAACAACAAATCATTTGAAAATAAAAAAAGCAGCAATTAAAAAACAGCTATGAGTTTACACAAATTAAGTCAAAAATATCAAAAGAAAAAAGTCATTTTTTTAACAAAATAAGTCAAAATCTTAATAAGACAATAAACTAAAACAAATAATGTAATTTTACTAGTGTCACATTTAAATATTAAAAAAAAAAATTTATATTATGAGAAACAAACAAAGCAAAATAATTAGTTTTGTATTTTTTAATTAGGTTGGAGGACAAAATTATAGTATTATGGGGGCAATACTATTACACACAAAGTTTACAAAGATTATTTTTAAAATTTTAAATATTCGAGGAAAAAAACAGCAAAAAATGGGAGTAAAGCAAAGCAAATAGTAAAGTCGGCAGCTTTTTTGTGAGATTAAAGTAACGTATTAGTTTATCTTCCTTCCATTTTTCACTATGTGTGCCTCCAAGTTTAACTAACAAACAACTACTACTACTTCTAAGAGCTTTTTGTTTGCTTACAGTTCAGCGTTTCCGCAAAGGAGGTGAGGAAGGACGTGCGAAGCAGGTGAGGGGAGAGACGAGGCGAGATGGCGAAAATGTGAAAAAAACCGGTGAAATAGTCTACTCGTCTGAACGAGAAGCTCCATCATCATCATCATCACAGTGCAGTTTTTATAGTGAAAGCAATAAATCACGCGGGCTCCCATTTATCGTTATCAATTCAAGGGCCAATTATTTGTCGTCTCACATGTTGAGAAACGATGACCCGTGCAGACGGATCCCCCTTGCCCCCCTCCCTCCTCCGTCAGCGTCTGACGCGCGGCAGGACGGCGGTTGATGGATTGGATCCCTAAACTGTTATTACACATTTAATGTGGCGCTCCAATCAGACATGTCACCTCGGCACCATTGTTGCCCGAAACGAATCACTTACGCTCAAGGATAAAGTTATTCCACCAGGATCTGCTCCAAAAAGTCAATATTCCGCAGACGTCTCCATTATTCTGCGACCATTTTGCATTTTAGACCGATTCCTTCTTTATCGCGGTTAACCCGTCCCTCAAAGTAGGATTCCCTGTTTATAAATGGAATATTTTTATAGATGGGGCAAAGAAAGACCATCTAAATGCGCTTTTTAACATGATTAGAGCCCTCTAGACATGAAATAACACCCCTATATTCTTCTTTAAAGACAAATTGTCACGATAACGTCGTCGCGGCATGGTAAAACGACCCCGCGGATGCAGAGAGCTGAACGTCCGGCAGGCAAGTAGGAGGAATCTTTAATAAAGATGCGGCAGGAACATAGGAGCGACACGTTATATGGAAAAAGCAACAATGAGCCGACAACACTGGCACGCACACCTGAACATAAATAGCCAGGAACTAAATGAGGAACAGGTGCCCGCAATTAACTAAGTGACAAAACTAAGAAACGGCCCAGAAAACACACGAAACCATGAAAATAACAACAACACAAGGAAACTAACCAAAACTGTCACGAGTAAGAAATATAGAACGTGACATAAATACTCATGTTATTATAAGTTATTAGTATCTACATGTCAGGCTTTTTGTGTTTTGGTTTTTGTTTAATTTTTAGAATGTGACACAAGTCAACAAAAAAACGAGCCTCAAGCTTTAAATTGTCCCGGGCCACACTTTGGACACCCAGTACATAGCTTATTATACATATATATATACTTTACTTGACTGATTTAATATTTACTTGTACGTTTTTAATGTAATGTTTATGTATGCATTTCATAAAACAACAAACAACATGTTTTTTAAATGGAATTCTATTTTTTTTATATTTTTACCTATACATTATTTTTACTTACCTTTTAGTAAAATATACATTATATTTAAATATTCATAAAACATTAAACAACAAAGTATTTATCATATATTCAGTTTAACACAGTTTAACAATACTATGAATTTTATATGCACTACATATTAAGAAATAATATCTATTTTTATTTATAAACATGACTTTATACAGTACATTATTTACTAAAATACATTTTTATATTATAACAAATATACAATACATTTTTATTTTCTGAAAATGAGTTTATCATACATTTTTGGATATGTTCAGTACAACAGTATTTTATTTATAATACATTTTTAAAATAATATGGGTAATTATCTACAAAAATTACTATGTACATTATTTGTATATTTACTTTTTTATTATTGTATATTGAAATATTTTGATAAAATTAAACAACAAATATACAATGCATATTTATTCATGAAAATGATTTTTATTTTATATTTTGTATATGTTTAATAATAAAGTATTTCATTTTAGTTACATTTTAAAAATAACATGCTTAATTGCCGACTCTAAATTGTCCAATGGTACGAATGAGAGTGTGAATGCTTGTTTGTCTATATGTGCCCTGTGATTAGCTGGCGGCCAGTCCAGGGTGTACCCCGCCTCTCGCCCAAAGTCAGCTGGGATAGGCTCCAGCACCCTAATGAGGATAAGCGGCATAGAAAATGGATGGATATTATTGAAACTACGAGGGGTTCTGAAATACGTTGAGTATGTTTTGACTGCTGACTGACTATTGGCTGCTGACCCCGCGACCCGACTTTGGGTAAGCGGAGGAAAATGGATGTATGTATTGACTGTAGACAGAACAGAAATCGAATCTTATTTACATTTAGCTTAGCATTACGCTAATCATGAGTTAGTGTAGAAGCACATGAAGACGCGATGATGCACACGGTGCATTCTCAGGGACACCTTGATAAAAGATGGCGTGAGGATAAAACACGCTCTCGTGCCGAAGGTGCAACTTGTGCTGTCGTTAGCGTATTGCATCCAGCCTGACAGATAAGAATGAAATAGAGCACTAAAATTAGAAAGGTCTATGCTAGGATTTGTTGGTTTTCTAAGAACACCATGCCCCATTGCCATATGTTACCAATCGTGGTTTCACTCTACACCAGAATGTTTATATTTTTCACAATTAAAACAATTTTTCACAATTAAATTGACATCTTAGCTCTGTGACATATGATAAATGAAAACGCGTATTATTGTTCTTTCCTCTTCAACAATCTTCGTTTCATTATATTATAACATTATTCCCTAATTGTTACTACTTGTATTTGTTTGTCATAACATTAACACTCAAAAATGTATTTTAATACTTTACTTTATGCTACTAATATTACATTATTTTTCTTCATATTCTTCGTCTTCTTTGCCTTTGGGCTTATCCCTTCAGGGGTCGCCACAGCGAATCAACTGCTTCCATCTAAACCTGTCTTCTGTATCCTACTACCTTCATGTCCTCTTTTACTACATCCATAAACCTCCTCTTTGGTCTTCCTCTAGGCCTCCTGCCTGGCAGTTCAAAACTCAGCATCCTTCTACCAATATAATCACTATCTTTCCTCTGAACATGTCCCAAACATCTCAGTCTGGCCTCCCTGACTTTATCTCAAAAACCTCTAACATGTGCTGTCCCTATGATGTGCTCATTCCTGATCCTGTCCATCCTGGTCACACCCAAAGAGAACCTCAGCATCGTCATCTCTGCTACCTCCAGCTCTGCCTCCTGTCTTTTCCTCAGCAGCACTGTCTTTAAACCAAACAACATCGCTGGTCACACCACACCATGTTATTTTTAATATTACAAGTTTATGTTCTGAAAATTGTGACCTTTTTTTGTAATTATGCCTTTTTTCCCCCGTAACATTTAGATAATATTATTGCAGTGATAATACTACATTACTTTTTCCGCAACCTAATTCTCCAAAAATGAAAACTTAATTTTGGTTGTTTGTCATAATATTACAACTTTCAGACACAGCATTTTTTTATTCAATAGTTTAACTTTATGCTACTAAAATGCTCATAAAATTCGTTTTCTTGTTAGAATGTGACTTTTTTCCCCTTATTTTTTCACTTTATCCCCCAAAAATTACAGTTCATTTTCTAAATTTCATTCTTGTAAATTTTCTTTTTGTAATTATGGCTTCATTCCCATAATATTTTGATATAATTGTAAGTTTGACCAAAAATTACAACCTAATTTTGCTAGTTTCTCAAATTGCAACTTCAAAAAATACTGCGTTTTTGATGACTTTGATACTAAAATAACATATATACAACAAATATACAATTTTATTGCTGTAAAACTGACCATTTTTTATTGTTAGACTACAATTTTTTCAACTTAATATTTTGTCTTAATTTATTTAAAATTACTACTTGAATTGGAAAATTTGGTTTGGCAAAAAGTTACAATTTGATGGGAACAAAGTCATACTTGTTCACCTGAGGCTGAGATGCAGTGTTTTATATATAGAATATATTTTATATATAAGCATAATTACATGTGTTTCATTACAAAATATCACAGTGACAAAGTTGCATCATTACATTTTTCACTTGCTGGCAAAAGTTTGGACACCCCTGTGGTAAAGCTTTTGTCATTGTAGTTGCATATTTCTGCCGCTAGAGGTCAGTGTTTCACTGTGCATCGCTGTCAGATTGTGCACTTTGACGATGGGAACGTCTATTGATTGGCTGTTTTGTTATACTGGACGCAATTATTTTTCCCCACTACTGGCTAGAATGTGTTACCAATAGTGGTTTAACATACTCCTCTTTACCTAGGAGTAAGAAAAGCAAGGATACTGATGCGTCCTTTCATCTAACGTGAATTTGATCCCCTGAATGGAGGAGTTCATGCAATGCTTTTAGTCGTCTTTGAGAAATAAAAAAAGTGTCTTGTCGCATTTGATTTGTCAAGGGGATACTTAGGAAAGATAGATGACCCTCCCACCCATTTCTTTTTCCAAGGACACATGAGCTTCTGCTGCCTGGCCGGCTGCCTGGACGTGGAGGAGGAGTTGGACACATCTATTAGGTCCATTACATCACTGCGGGCCAATCCGCTTCTTTCCCACACGGGCGTCGGCGACAGCGTTCCTCGGTGAGTTCAGCTTGTGGGAAATGAGAATGGGGGTCACGGGTTCAAAGAGTGCTCAAAAGTCCAAACCCGACGGACTGCGTGATGCCAATGCTGGACTCGGGACTACTGTGATGGGCGGGGTGTCTCCTGATAAGCAAGCATCACGCTCTCACTCAGGGTTCCACATAAGATGCCTGATATTGGCTTTCTTACCGTTATAGCTGATATTGTTCACCACTTCATTACCAATAGCGACATAAATGGCAACTTTTCCCTCAAAAATAATGTCACATAATGAACTTGCATTTTCACAAATAGCAAAATACGAGGTCTCACTTGTGCAGCAATATTATTGGCCATTATCATTATCATTACCCATATGGTCCAATATTGCATTTAAATGCCAATAGCTGTAAAGGTAAAGAAACTTTGAAACTAACTATGAGCAGAGCCAACCCCTCCCATTTAGGTGAGATTTTAAGTGGCACCCCCCTCCGCCGGCGATTTTTTTTTTTAAAGATAACATGTCAGCCCATTTACATTTCTTAACAAATGCAATTAAATAAATGGATGTATTTATTATATACTGCAAAATTTTAAATATATTATGTCTGAGGTTTTTTTGCGTTTATTTAAATCTATTTAATATACACAGTATTAAATAATTACTATTTTTTTATAATCTGCGATTGACTGGCGACCAGTCCAGGGTGTACCCCGCCTCTCGCCCAAAACCAGCTGGGATAGGCTCCAGCATACCCGCGACCCTAGTGAGGATAAGCGGCATAGAAAATGAATGAATGAATGTATTTTATTGAAATGTAAAATAAAATAAAAAATACATAACATTTTAAATGTTGGAATGTAAAAGATAGCATGATTGTTGAAATGTTTAAATATGTTGAAACTGAGAATCAAAACAGCAACCATGTTACAGAAATTGAAAATTATTTTCCACCGGTCGGGGGTGCTACATAAATTGCCCGTTCATTTTCAACTAAAAAAAAATGTCACAGAAAATATGAAATGACAGTTAATGTGGCAATTTTTGAAAAAAAAAGCCAACATGTCCTAAACGAGCGGAAAATGTTGATGACGGAGTCGTTTGAAGCTGCTGAGAATTGTGGGAGTAGTTAGCGGCCAAAAAAACCCTGCATAATCTGAAAAGTTCGAATGTAGAAATACGTTGAGCGATTAAACAAGGGCTGAGGATCGAACCAGACAGATTGAGGCCAGCCGTGGTGTCTGTCATACCACGCTGAGCAAATCATCAGCAGGGGACTAACGAGGAGGGCGGCTGCATCTTTGTTATTGTGTCGTCTCTGGTGTAACTGATGGATAATAACTTGCCATCAAGCAAGCCTAATTAGAATCAATCTGCCAATATGAATGGAGCAGCGTGATTGGTTGGCACTGGAAGTCTAATGAAGACATGCACGCCAATAAAGTTGTTAAGATGACAGCCAAGTGCGTATAAACATCTGGAGAAGAATTTGGGAACCCAAACATGCTTTTTTGGGTGTGTGACCTTGACGCCATTGATATTTCTTGACATTTTTATTTCCTTGACTGTTGACTTGGACAGCCACACAAACGCAGGCAAAATAGTCCGTAATTATCACTCACGTGGGTAGGAATGATCAACAGCAAAGTAACAAAAGGAGCCTTTCATAAATGTCACCAAGCAGAAGGCGATGGGGGCATTAAAAAAAACAGCAAAAAGGCACTTTGGAGACAAAGCTAGACAATAGGACTAAAAACAATGCTAACATTTAAAAAAAATGAAAAGAGTACAACTTTACAGGAAATGATCACAAAATAATATCAGTTGTTTATGTTTTTGTCTGTATATAGACGTTGATGTCTTTTATGTCTACATTTTATGATTGATGTCATTAATAAAACTAAATATTCAAAATGAAATAATAAAAGTAAAATCCATATTGTAAATCTATGTGAAATAATAATGAAATAAAGTAATTTCCGTTTATAGTATAAATTGTATTATTATTTGAATTGGTATTGCATTTGTTTTTGTTTGATTTTGATCTAAGTATAATAAAATAAAATAATCCAAAATATAATAATAATAAAATAATAGTATAAATTGCTTATATTTGTGTTTTAAATTGTATGTAGATATATTTTATTTTGATGTAATTATAATAAAAATAATTCACATAAATTACATACAAATAAAATACAAATAGTTATAGAAATATACTTGAATCCCTCCTTTATCACAGTTAATTGTTAAAAGTCCTTATTTATAAATAGAATATTTTTGTAGTTAGAGCATAGAATACCCGTGTAGGACCTTCTAAATAAGCTTTTTAACATTATTAAAGCCCTCTAGACAGTGAGGAACATCTCTTTACACTTAATTACACAGTAAATAAGACAAAGAACACATAAATAAGACTCAGGGTTGCGTGTGTTGCTGTAAATTTGTTACGGACGTGTGGAGGACAAGAAGCAACAGTTGCTCGTGTTTTATCAGATTTTTTTATTAGGGTTTATTTAGCCTTTTGTGAGATCGTTGAAACCCGCAATAAAAGCCTGTTGTTTCCGCAATCAGGTCTGGTGCTTGTGTTTCTCTAACATTGGGGTGCCTTATGCTCTGTACCACACTGGAAGTGAGGTCGCCTGTGGAGGAAACACAAAGAGGAACCAAATACAAAATAAAAGGCAGGAACGGAATGTATGGAACCTGACAGACACTATGAGGTCAAAGCACATTAAAAAGGAGAATATCATATTTTCAAATTCAAATACAGCAACATCATTTGTGTTTCACGACTACTCCCTTTGCAAATGTCATTCGTTTCAACTGGTAGCCTTTAATCCTCCCTTCACACTTCCTGAAGGACTTCTTCACCGGGACATGTATGACCAACAAGGCAACCTTTTGATGTAAATCCTGCGTCGGCGCCCGCAGGAGTACCTGCGAATCTTGGCCTTAATGAAACTGGAGAGACTAAAAGACGGCGGACGGGGTTTGATGTCCGCGGCACGCTAAATCAATGGCCCCCGGCCGAAATGAAAGATTAAAGGCTGGGAGAAAAGCTAACAATGAGAAGGCTGCGCTCCGGAGTCCAGCAGCCATCGATCGGAATCATCCAGCTGAAATTGATCTGACTGAACACACACACTCGGCTGCACGTTTCATGTTTTATTCATTATTTACACAAGAACCTTCTCTTGTTGTCACCCGTGGCAAGAATGGACACTCGCATTGATCCACAAATGGAAGCCCATCATTCATCCAGCATCATATTGTATGACTTTTCCCATGCTCAGATGTTTGCCGCAGCATACATACACTACTTTGGTAAACCCTAAAAAATTATGTCTGGCCACAATAAAAGGCCACTGCAAAATGTGTGTTGCAGGAGGGTGCAAAAATCCTGCAGACTGCAGGTATGTCCACCAGAGCTGTTGGCTGTCAATTGATAATTGATCTCTTACGTGTAAGCCATCTCAGAGAATACCACAGTGCAATGGTTTGTACACACAAATTAAAACATCAATGTGATTTAAAAAATGACATTTTCACTGGTGCAGTAATGCCTTATCCCGGTTAATTGGAACTTCTGCAAAGTTGCATTCTTTATTCATTCATTCATTTATTTTCTATACCGCTTATCCTCATTAGGGTCGCGGGTAAGCCTATCCCAGCTGGCTAATAAAAAATGTATATTTTTGTAGTTCAAGCTTAGAAAACCTGTTTACAACTTTCTAAATACGCTTTTCAGATTTATTAGATTTAATTAATAAATGATCATAGTTTTGTGGTTGAATACAGCCTATTGTTAGTTTTTTAATGTATATTTATGCAAATATATGTATTTTTTCCCCATGTGAAGCTTTTTCAAGCATCAAAATGTCTAAAGGAAGTTAAACACAAATAAAGTAATCCCTGTTTTTGAAGTTATAGCATAGAAAACCTGTGTATCACTTTCTAAACAGCGTTATTAACATTATTAGAGCCTTCTAGACATGAAATAACTCCCCTATAGACACCTTTACACTGCATTTTTTAAAATCAATACACAAAACAGCCTGATTTATTATTTCATATATTTTTTTAAAAACCGTGATTTGACTGCTTAAGGCATTCAGAAGGTGCATTCAGAGACATTGTTATGATATGTAATCTTCTACACTGGTCACTAGGTGTCAGTAATGTTACTGTAATGCTCTGCGAGACACACAAGCACCTGACTGATCGCTGGCTTTTATTGCAAGTTTGAAGTATATCTCACAACAGGCACAATAATTCCTAACATGGACTACTATTGTGGTCGTAACCCGCTAAAAGTCAACTCGGAATTCCCGACGTCCCTTCCTGTCTCTCAGCTCCCGCAGCACCGCAACTCAGTACAGCGGCACAAGTCTTGTTTATGTTTTATTTTTCCATGTTGTGTCTACTTTGTTGTGTGTAAAGGTGACCGTAGGGGTCCTAATTCATGTCTGGAGAGCTGTAATCATCTTAAAAAACATGAACAAGTTTTTCTAAATACCAAAATATGTCATTTGTAAATAAGGAATCCTACTTTCCGGAAATTCCATCATCACGGTTGTGTTTTGCAAGTATCAAGTAAGGCCTTGTCTACACGTAGCAGGGTATTTGTAAAACCGCATATTTCTCCCTCAAGGTTTATGAAAAAAATGGTGTCCACAGGCCGATCATGTGACATAAATGCATTGGACCCACAGTCATAAGCATGCCAAACGTGTAGGCGGCCATAGTTACTAAAATTCTATCCAATCAGAATCATCCTGTCTTCCCGCAAAACATAAAACATGGCGCCAGGCTCGTGCGTGTGGACGGACAAGCGGGTAGGATGACTTCTAAACGTTGTTTTAGAACACAAAGTCAACAAGACGCAAGAAAATATTGTCATGTTGTTTCTGATGTAAGTGCAGGTCGTGTGCGTGACGTCACAGCATGCTTTGTCGCAGCCTGTGTGGAAACGCAAAACTCCGGTTATTTGCGTCCATAGCCAAACGTATAACCGTAGTTTTCCCCAGATCCACACTTTGGCCACAGGTTTTGAAAACCTTTGTTTTTTGTTTCGTATACTGTAGTTCCCATGTGGATGATAGTCCAAATCATGGAAAAATACTCCTTTTTATGAGATAACCGCCTACGTGTGGACAGCACATGAGAAGAAGACCGCACACGCAGTTCAAGTGCGTACATGCAAGTGCACAGTTTCTTATCAAGGCCACAGTGGCTGGCAGATGTATGTTTAAAACGGAATCCGGTTGCTTTATAGCGTCACCTCCCACGTTTGGCCGTGACTCCTGCCGCCTCGTCTCTTGGTGTCAATGCTACGAAAGAATGGAAGTCATGATTAGCGAGGACGCGCATCACGACGCAGCAGCAGTCGATCTTTGTCAGTGCAAAATGAGATCAGGCCAGTCTTGAATGGACATAAAGATGCTGTAGGCTGCTTCATTAAGGTTTTCTTAGGGGTTCTTTAGGGTGTTCTTGCAGGCGTGAATTTGCTCCCTCAGAGGAAATGGCTTTTCCAGCAAAGACAGTTGAAACATAGACGGTACATGTAGAACTTGCACAGCATCGGCCTGTCCTTGGGAAACCCGATCCAAGCGCACCGGGACTTCAGAGAGTCTTAACAGTTGTGGCAAGACCTTAGTTAAGTTCTTCTTTTCAAGCCAGAGTGGAAGCTGACACAGGCTGTAACTCCGTATTAGGCTGTTGTTTGATGATAAGCACATCAAACAAACGGAAAACGAGTCTTTAAAGTCTCGGCTGCGACTTCAGATCTTTGGAGCTCCAATGCAATTTTCCTGGTCCTGGTTTATTTGTTTCAGGCATATTTACCTTTGTGTTGTAATTTTGCTGTTGTTGGTGACATTGATTTCATTTTCCTTGTGGTCGAGCTGACCTTATTTATCACATATGTCTGTTTCCTCAACGTTTTTGACAACCAGTTTTTTGGCTTCTTCCAGTTCTCCATTCAACATGATGTAGATTGTCCAGTTGGGGTTCCAAGCGCCTTGAATATTACCCTTCTTTTTGACAATGGCCTTTTTACATTGTTGAATCTTAAGGTGGTTCCAAGTAGAGCTTCAAAATTAAAAAATGTATTAAGCAATTTATTGCAAACAAGTATTGTAAGTGAAATAGGCTGTTCCTCAGCTGATCTAACATTTAAGACCGTACAAACTCCAAAGGGGCAATTTTGTGGCGTTAAGGTAGGCCTTTTCCTTCTTAAAAACCTTATTCTCTTGCAGATGACGTCTGATTCTTATTGGACTGCACTAGCCTCCAGTAACAACCCTCATATGGACCAAGGATTGTCCCGTGTCTTGACGAACAGCCAATCAGATCCTCCAACTCGGGGCTGGTGACATTTTTTGGGGTACTCCCATTTGACTTTTTTGTCCCATCACCTTCAGAATCTTTGATAGAGTCATCCAACCTCAGCAGGAGTGACACACTGCACATGAATTTGGATATGTTACCACCTCCCTGGTGATGAATGTACACGGATCTGTAAGCAGCGACAGGGGAATATGGCTTATCTCACTTAAAAGGAGTTTTGTGTCCAATATTCCATTTAATTGTACTCATATGAGTTATAATTAAGCATTTGCTGTGATTATCTGCTGGAGGCTAGAAGCCTCTTGTCTCCAAGTCGTCCACATGGATATCACCTGCCTTGGGTGTCTAGGCATGTGAGTCTGGGCTTCATCATCTCTACCACACAGGAGGAAGACATCAAACTTCCCTCGGCGGTTTTGAGTATTAACAGAAAATGTAGTCATATTTTCAGGTTGCATGCATTTTTTTTCAGCTGGACCTCTCGTTATTCTCAGAGAACATAAGACACAACAAAGAAAAACCGGACATGACCCAAAGCCCACAAAATACTGTATAATAAGGACATTTAATCACTTATCTTGTTTAGTGAATTAAAACAAATATCAACATGTCTCCCACACACTTCAGTCTTTCGGTATGTGGCCCACAGTGGAGGCTTTCTCCAATTTTAATGGGCAGAGTGAGGGACATATTCCCTGAAGTGTGAATTAGTCGCCCGAGAGTGATTGTTACTGCATATGGAGGTCATCTAACACTCGTAGCATCTGTCTACGCGTGAAACTCAATCTGAGATGTCTGAAAGTCTGCGCATGTCCGTTTTAACTTTTCATTCATGTTGTGGCGGAATAAAAACTATTCCGACTGAGAAAGAGAATACCTGGAAAAAAGACATATTACTTTTTTTTCCTTTGCAAAGGGTCAGGTGCGGAGATATCTGGCCTCCACTGGTTTATACCAGGGGATAGAAGAGGAAAGGGCATGGGCTCTCACTTGTACAGCGCATTTCTACCTGCCTGAAGACTCAAGGTGTTTTGACACGGTTACCGCATTCGCCTACTGATCCTGCAGCATCAAGAGCAACTGGGGGCTCAGTATGTTGCCTAAAGATACTTTGACATACTTCTCGATAAACGGGAGACGGAATGGTCACGGAAGCATCGAACCATCAACCACTCTACCACCAATAGTACTTCAACTTGGTCAAGAGATGACACAGGATAGAACCAGCAACCTTCAGGGTGAGAGACAATCATTCGACCACTAAGAATACTTGGACATGATCCCAAGGGGACAAAGAATCGAACCAGGAACCTTCAGATTGCGAGACGACCACTCTACCACCAACGATACTTCACATGGTCACAGGAGAACAGAAGATCAAACAAGCAACCTTCAGATCGAGAGACAACCACTCTACCACCTGAACATGCCTAATGATACTTTGACATGGTCACGGGAGGTTCAAACAAGTAACCTTCAAATTTGGAGTCAACCACTCTACCACTAGTGACACTTCGACATGGTCATGAGAGGACAAGGGATCAAACAAGCAACCTTCAGATTGGGAGACAACTACTCTACCACCTGAACATACCTAATGATACCTTAACATGGTCATGTGAGGATTGAACTAGTACCTTCAAGTTGGGAGTCAACCACTCTACCACCAATGATACTTCGACATGGTCATGAGTGGACAGAGGATCGAACAAGCAACTTTCAGATTGGGAGACAACTACTCTACCATCCGAACATACCTAATGACACTTTGACATGGTCACGTGAGGATCGAACCAGCAATATCCAGGTTGGGAGACAACCAATCTACCACCAATGATACTTTGACACGGTCACGTGAGGATCGAACCAGCTACCTTCAGGTTGGGAGACAAGCACTCTACCACCAATGATACTTTGACATGGTCATGAGAGGACAGAGGATCGTACAAGTAACCTTCCGTTTGGGAAACAACCACCAGAACAATTCTTGGACATGGTCACGGGAGACCACCTCCTCCATGCCGCCCGCTGCTTCATTCTTTCATGTGTTAAAGATGATGATGTCAAACACATGAAAGACGCACTCGACACCTTACCTTCTTCATCCTGTGGAGAAATAACGTCTACAGATGGCATCTCACCTATTAAAATTCAAGGGGTTACTTCACGCCTCTATGCCTGACGACAGTCAATGTGTCATCATGAAGAGTTCCGCTCTTCTGTCCTGCTTTGCATCTGTTAAAACATCTGCATCGAGGTGGAGAGAGAATACTAAGAGCCTATCACTGAGGAGGATTCTTAAATAGACAAAGAACGATGACGAGCGCGTGGAAACTTTGCGCTCGTGACACACATATTAATCAAACTGATCACTGCAGGTTTGCAGATGGCTTCCTCACTCCTGTAATTACAATGGCGCCTGCCAAAACTTTTGTTTTTTCATTTTGTTTTTGCTGCTGAATGAGAAAAGACTGAAGACTTTAATTTTGTGCGGTCAGAGGAGGCAGGTTTGGCTGAGCCTCAGTAGAAAGCAAGCAAAGATAACAGGAAATAGTCATATTAGTCATTTGAACTGTGCTATAAATGTATTTCCTGTATGGTTCCAATAGTACTCCGCCTCCCCATAAAGAGGTGGGGTCGTGCTTGAGCTTGGAAGATGCTTGTCGCTGCCACCAGATTTCTTTTTGCTAGGGAAAAAATTAGCAACAAGTCCAATGCATTAATGGTATTTCATATTATTGTATACATATTTATATTTGCATGTTTGTCACACAAATATTTCAGATCATCCAACAAATCTAAACATGACTGATGCCCCGTCCACACGTAGGCGGGTATGTCTTAAAAAAAAAAAATTCTGAAGGAGATTTTCCAGCCATCTGTTGGTGACCTCAAGCCGAAACCAACTTGGCTTCTAGCGCGGGACAATGACCCAAAACACACCAGCAAGTCCCCCTCTGAATGGCTGACGAAAAACAAAATGAAGACTTTGGAGTCTGACCTGAATCCTATTGAGATGCTGTGGCATGACCTTAAAAAGGCGCCTCACGCTGGAAAATCCCCCAATGTGGCTGAATGACAACAATTTTGCAAAATTACTCCACAGCACAGTAAGAGACTCATTGCAAGTTATGGCAAACGCTTGATTGCAGTTGTTGCTGCTAAGGGTGGCCCAACCACTTAATATTTGGTATTAGAATCAGTGATTCTGAATTGCTCCAGATGATGTAGCAGTGTAGAGGTTTGGAGTTGGAAGTTGTTTCATCCCCAATTCTGTCCTATTGCATTTTTTGTGCATTAGTGGTGGTTTGTATAATTGCGATGTGGTAGTGTCGGTGCAAAGAGGTGTCTTAGGTCAATGAAGTCCTGGCATGCAGCACGTGGTATCCCTGTTCTTTCCACAAGGAACTTCTTTTACACCAAACTGCTGCCTCCATCCTCAGCATCCACGTCTTGTTCACACCTGACACCGCGTGGTCCATACCCACCTCGGCGGGTGTCCCTGGCACATGCGGTGATTGCCGGCGGTCAGCAGATGCAGAGTGTCATATTTCAAGCGCCCGGGGTAGTGAGATTTGTGTAGGCCATAAAGCCCCAGAGGCAGGCTGGCGCCTCCCATTTTGATCCCCCGGCAGAGGAAGCAAAAACTACCTAACAAATCATCCTGAGCAATTACCGCAGCGATGCCAAGATGGGGGAAATAGCTGCATGATTGCTTCCAATCACTTAACTTCGGGTGTTTACGTCTCAAACGCAACAAGTAACCTTCGGCCGGGGTAGCAGTCGAGCAAAGCGTTGCGTTTGGGTCTTGGCGAGCAGGTTATCTAACGATTTCATTCACACTGTGTCTGTTTGTCCAAGTAATGCAAAACCTGTCACAGCTCGTCTGCTGTAAACCTGTCCCCAACGCTCGACTCCGCCACCTTCATTTTCCGTCACTTAGCTCAAGGCAAGCACGGGCTTTTTGCTGCTCGTTGCACAGCGACTCAAGTTCGCTTGGGTTTGCAGAAAGCGGAAACGTTGGCAGGCTGGTCTTCGCCATGAAATCACACATTTTTGGCCGTCTGTCGCGTTCGAAAGTTAACTGTTATGTAATTTCTTTTGTGTGCTCATGAGGGCTGTGGATTCTGCACAACAGATCTGCTTCCTGTTGCTCGCCAAGAAACCCGGTAGAACTGTGGAAACAAAAGGTTGAAAAAGCTCGGCCCGAAACGACGACTTACGGATGACTAGCAGAGGAAACTTAAAAGATGAAAAGAAAATCTTGGTTTTCGTACGACTTTTTCATCGGAAATTTTCACCAAAATGTCTTTTTTCTACAAACTAAATCAATCATTACCCGAGCCAAGCAAGCACCAATTTTCTGAGAAAAAAATGTTTTACAATTTTACAATAAGGTAATAATACAAGGTAATATTTTGGTTGCATAGAATTGAAATACTAAAGAAAAAAGATGTTATTTTTTTAGTCGGAATATTATGAAAAACAAACAAACAGAATAATAAAGTTGGACATTTTTTTGGCAAGATTGGTTGCTGAAACAAATGTAATAATCAAAATATGTGAATAAAGTCAGAATTACCAGAACTAATTTCACAAGGGTAGGGTGAAATAAATGGAAAATTTAAACAAAAAAAAACAGTAGAAAGTAAAAATATTAAGAAAAAATAATTGTAGTTTTTGTACTTAAAAAGGTGCAATTTTTTGAGAATAAATTGTTTTTATTATGAGGTATTTTCAGTAGCATAGAGTTGACATGACATAAATTAACATGCATGTATGTTTTTTTCTTTTTTGAAGGTTGTAATTTGAGGATCAAACTAAATAAAAATTGGCAAATTTGTTGCAGAAAAAGTTGTGTTACGAAAATAAAGTCATAATTCTGAGATGGAAAATTTATAAGAAAAAAGTTTAAATAGTTGGATTTTTTTTACAAAAAAGAAACAGTATAAATAGGGACAAAAAGCTGTTCTACAAAATTGAAGTCAAAATTGTAAAGATTATTTAAACGAAAGAAAAACTCCATTATTTTTTTTTTTTAAGTTGTATAAACAAAAGAAAAGAAAATTTTACTTTCTCAGGTTGGGGAAAAGTTACAATATTATAAAAATAAAGTCAAATGTTAAAAAAAAATTTTGCTTAAGGAGAATGTTGAAACATTAGAAAAAAACAAAACAAATCTAACAGTAATTTTACAAGAATACAGCCAAAATATTAGATATAGAGAAATTAGATTCTACCGTGAAAAATGTTGGTGGTTGTCTGGAAATAAACTCTTATATTATGAGGAAAAAAAATGTTGCAAAGAGTAAAAAATATTATTTAAAAACAAAGTTGTAATATTGTATTATGAGAAACAAACAAGACAACAAAAGAAGAAATGCAAATAAAAACAGTAATTTTACGAGAATAAAGCCAAAACATATATAATTCATAACTAGAAAAAAGTTGCAATTGTATAAAAATAAACTGGTAATATTATGAGGAAAAATAATGCAATTTTAGTAGGATAGAGTAAAAATATTATTTTGAAAAAGACAATTTGTTTGGGGAAAACGTTATAATAATATGAGAATAAAGTCCTAATATTGCAAAAAGAAAATTTACAAAGGTGATGAAAGAAGACGGATGAAATATTTGAGGCAAAAAACCACAGTAGCAGAAATGGAAAAAAAACGCTGTAATTTTATGAGAATCAAAAAGGTGTATTGTAACAAGAAAAAAGTTGCACTTTTACACCAAAAACGAGGGGAACAAGAGCCAGGGTGGCACTAATGGTAGGCGTTTTCACCGATCCGCATTCTGCATATCACTGCTGAGAAATGGCAAAGTTGCATCCTTTCATGGTTCACTATGTGGCCATCGCTCTCACAGCATTAGGGAGCAGCCTCGCCTTTCACAGGCAAATAGAAATCCACCTCTTCGCTCACGTCTTTAAAAACGCAAGTGTGACGCTACCAGGTTTCTGTCTGTTCAGGTTTTTTGTGGTTCACAGGGTGCCGGTCTTGGTACGACCCTGCGAAGATGTAATAACGCGCCGACATTTGTTTGGGAAATGGTCAGCGGGAGGAGGAAGGGAGAGAAAGTTCCACTCTTCCTCCTGAAGATAGCGGCGCTGAGGCGACGAGCAGATGGCGTGAGAGATTGGAAACGCCGTCTGGGGTGGGCCAACCCTGAGCTAATGGCAAGCTGTGCTGGCGGCGCCGCGCGTGTGTGAGAAGCTGTGATTGTCCAACTGTGCTTTGCTGGCTTGCTCAAGTTCATGAACGTGTGCGTCTTCTTATGCATTGCTGGGGACAAAAGCTTCGGTTTATTTGTATTCAAAATCACACGGGGCACACATAAGGTAACTGCACCACACGGGAATCAAATACTAATAGACACGCAAAACACCACTATACACTGATGCCCGCAAGGCATGCTGGGTAACTTCCTCCTCCTCTGAACCTGTTTTGCTTCATATAAATTCCACGCCGACTCCTCCCACATTTCTCAATCGATTCAAACCAAGCCAACGTCAGAATGTTCAGCTCATTGGAAGAAACTTTTTTTTTTTTTAATGGCTACATTTAATATGCTCCAGCATACCCGCGACCCTAATGAGGATAAGCGGTATAGAAAATGGATGAATGATTGGATGGATGCCCACATTTACCGTAATTTCCTGTGTTCAATGGCAGTTTTCCCATTGAAAATGAATGAGCAATCTATTTAGTGCCCCCTACTGGTGGAAAACCATTTTCCATTACTATACCACAGTGCTTATTCTGCAGAGTGGTTGTTGGTTCGATTCGCGATTTGTCTGAATAAGTTCAACTTATACATATCAACATCAATGTCTGCATTTTTACTTTCCAGCATTTCAAATGTTGCCATTTTCAGTATGATAAAAATGGCCAGACAAATGAAAATGATGGCCAAAGTTTTCCATTACTGCTACATTCCACTTGTTCTACAGGGTAGCTTGTAGATTGGCTGCCTGCTAGCTCAATGGTTGCTGGTTCCATCCTCAGTCCATTGTTTGACATCTTTATACATTGCCACAATTCTCCATTCTTACATTCCAACATTTCAAATTTTGCTGTTTTTAGTCTGCTAAAAAATGAACGTACAAATTAAATGGTGCCCAAAATGGTAAAAAAGATATACATATAAAATTATATAGTTTCCATTACTGTAACATTCCACTTATTCTACAGAGTGACACGGCTCCGGTGGTAGTCTCCCAACCCGGTGGTTGCTGGTTCGATCCTCTGACGTTTATACATTTCAGATATTGTTTGTTTCTGCATATTTTTTGCCAGCTAACTACTCCCACATTTCTCATCCACTCCAAACCATTCCAACCTTAAAATGTTCACGCAGGCTATCTATCGGGGATTTTCTCCAAAGTTGCCACTTTTTGCATCATTTAATATCAACACCTACCTCGCTGAAAGTGAATGGACAAATTTAATGTCACCCCATTCATGAAAATACATTTCACATTAGATGTAACATTCTGCCCGTTCTGTTCCACATCCCAGATGGACTGATGGCTGCTGGTTCGATCCTTGTTCGGTAAATACTTTCAAATGCCATTCTACATTCACTTCAGCTTCAGCTCCTCAGCATCCACATGCAAATTTTGGACTGAAATGGCTTCATCTAGTTGAACATTGAAACACTTGGCAACACGCACCGAGCAATATCCAATCATTTGGGCGAAATCCAGGCAGTTCCTCACGCGATCTCATTACCGGCAGGAAAAAACAACACCGATATCATCGGATATCTCGTTTTTATGGCAATATCTGTTTCGGTTTAGCGGTACCGACTTGTGTACTTCACGCGAATTGAGAAACGGCCCACAACTTCTTTTGCGAAGGTCTGCTGAACCTTTATTTCGACTGTATGTGACCTATTTGAGGAAATGCCAGAGCAGCTGGGAGATCCCGTGCAGATAAGTGGCGCCAACAGCACCGCTGATGTCACCGTCTCTCAACCCATTAAGCCTCGCTCCCACCAACCCCTGTCCACACACACACACACACGCCTCATTTCATTCCAACATGGCAAAACTTTCAAGTGCTGTGTTTTTCTGCGACAAAAAAATGAACAACATTAACACACACTGTATAAACAACTTGGAGAAAAAAGCGTGTCAGCATTATTTTTATTCATATATATTTACATGTTCTAAGTTATTATTTATATTTATAGTTATCTTTCTGATTGGCCTGTGGCATGTAGAATTTAACACGAAAACGGGAAACAAAATTATATTGAAAGCAAAAATGTAACGACCAGTCCTGGGACTACCCCGCCTCCCGCCCAAAGTCAGCTGGGATAGGCTCCAGCATACCCGCGCCCCCAATGAGTAGAAGCGGTATAGAAAATGGATGGTAAAAACGGAAAAAAATCAAAAGTAACTTTACAAGAATAAAGTCAAAATATTATGAAAAAACAGAATACACTTGAGAAAACGGGGGAAAAAATATTATACCAAAATAACATGATTATAGTCATATTATGAGGAAGCATTGCGTCATTTTAGCAGCATAACGTTTAAATGTTAAAGACAAAAGACACAGCTTTTTATTTATCAAAGTTGTAGTATTATGAGAAACAAAAAAAATGTAATTTTTAGAAAATTTGCCCGCAGCTGCTTTTTATATTGGCCTTTTACACATTCTAAACATACAATTTAACAAGAAAACAGAGTTGAAATATTATTGTAAGAAAAATACACAATACACCCTGGACTGGTCGCCAGTCAATCGCAGGGCACATATAGACAAACAACCATTCACACTCACATTCATACCGATGGACAATTTTAGTCCCCAATTAACCTAACATGCATGTTTTTGGAATGTGGGAGGAAACCGGAGTACCCGGAGAAAACCCACACACGCACGGGGAAAACATGCAAACTCCACACAGAGATGCCCAACGGAGATTTGAACCCAGGTCTTCCAGATCTCCTGACTGTGTGGCCAATGTGCTAACCACTCAGCCACCGTGCGGCCCCCTAAGAAAGTTGAAATTGTTAAACATACAAAAAAAACAGCAGCACAAATGGAAAAAATTGCTGTATTTTACCAGAGTAAAGTCAAATTATTATGAGAAAGTATAATATCAAGGAAAAAAGTCACAAAAAATAACGTCATTTTAATAGCATAGGGTTGAAATATTAAAGAAAATATATGTTTTTTTTAAGCCTTCTGAGAATTTAAAAAAACAAACAAATTATGTAAATTTTGAAAGTTGCCTGCAGCTTTTTTTTATTGGCTTGTGGCACTGTCTAGAAATAGAAAAGTAAAAAAAATGTAAAGACAAATGTTAAGAGTAATTGAACAAGAAAAGGTTGAGATTATAAAGTAACATTTTGAGGAAAAATGTTGTCATTTTAGTAGAACACTGTTAAAATATGAAAGATAAAGTATGCTATTTTTAACAGTTGTAATGTAACCCGACAGAAGAAATAAAGTCATAACTATGACAAGAAAACGGCAGAAATTGTCAAGTCCAATGATTGAGCAAAAGAAGTCATATTTTAACAAGAAGACAGTCACAATTTTATGAACTTGGAATATCATGAGGAACAACTACTGTACGTCATTTTAGTTGAAATAGTAAAGTTCTCATTTTAAAATCTGTATGACAAACCAAAAAAAAACAATGTTAAAATGCAATTACCAAGAAAACAAAAACTAAAGCAAAAACAATCCGCAAAAACTGAAAAACATGCAGTCATTTTAAGAATAGGATGTAAATATGGGGAAAAAGTTGTAATCTGATGAGGGAAAGAATAGCGTAATATCATTAAGAAAAAAAACATCATTTTAGTGACATAGTTTAAATATTAAAGAAAACTATGTTTTTTAATGAACATTTTAAATAACGTTTTTAATTAGGTGTGGTAGACGTTATGGGAAAATAAAGTCAAAATATACGAGATGAAAGAAAGTTGCACATTTTTAAAAAAAACAACAGCGTAAATGGGGAAAAATCAGCTGTACTTTTATGAGAATAAAGTCAAAATGTTGAGAGCAAAAAAGGAGCAGTTTTAATTGAACTTTTGTATAAGAAAGCAAAAAACAAAGTTGATACTAAGAATGGGCTTCATCGCGCGAGTACAATATATGACCAAACTGCACGTGTTGCCTTTCATTTTTGGAGGAACTTGAGCAGGAGAAGCGATCTCAGCAGAAATAGCGAGTGAATGCGGAGGTTAAGCGGAAAATTCTTTTCAGCGATCACGCAATCTTTTTCCCCTGGTACGTGTGGCGCCCCCTGGTGGCTGCGGCGCCCCTAGCATTTGCCGATACTGTCTGCACAGCCCTGCGGTGCGGGGAAAAGTGGTGATTTTGTGGTTCGTGTCTTAGTGTGTTGAGGTAAGACGGGTCAAACAAAGGAACCAGAGCGAGGAGACATAAACATTGACAGCGCGGGAAGGGCGGGTGCATCTTGGCAGAGGCTCCTACAGCTGTTGAGTGTTGTCACTGTTCGAGGAAGGCCAGAAATATTATCAACAACCGCACGCACACACACACACACACACACACACACAATGTGCGAGGATTACAGCAGCGCCGCCAATCCACTGTGGGATTGGATGTAACACTAATGAGCGGTGGTGTCTCTGCAGTGAAAGAAAGACGCGATGCTGGCTGCGCCGCCATGCTTGTTGCATGTCAATCCCAGCACAGGCAAGTGGAAAACACCCTGGAATGCAATCTGACGGTTTTGGACGGGTTAACCTGCTGCTGCAGAAGCCACGCCAAACACAAAGCAGGGGTGTCCAAAGGGCAGCCCGGGGGTCATTTGCGGCCAGCCTGCTTCGTTTTATTATAAATATAATTTATGGACAAAACAACAACAAAATGTCCATACTCAGCAGCCATTTACAGGAATAAAGTCAATATATTAAGAAAAAAAAATGAGAAAAAGTCGTAATTTTATGAGAACAAACAAAAACAAATAATGCTGTCATTTCAATGCGAGGGAAAATATTATAAGAATAAAGTCAAAATATTATGGGGCTCAAGTCATACATACAAGAAGTTTATAATGTATGTAATTGTAATACATCATTATAAATATGGTAATATATAAACATTATGTAATGCTTTTTGTACAATAACAAGGAAACAAAACAAATTATTTTTTATTAGGTTTGCGGGAGAAGTTATAAAATTATGGGAATTAACTCACTATATCATAGGAAAAAAGTTATAATTATGAGGAAAAAAAATTAAAACATGAGAGCAGAAATAAGAAAAACAAATATTTGGTGAAAAAAGTCGTATCGTGACAAAAAATGGTTTGAAATTTATAGGAAAAAACTCATAATTTGAGGAAAAATGTGCCATTTTAGTAGCAAAGGTTTTTGGGAGTAAATTCAGTCAAAATATTATGGCATTCATTATTCACAAGAAAAACATTTGAATTAAAAAATAATAATAATTGAAAATAACTTCAATAAAAATAACAACAGCAGAAATGGGGGGGGGAAACACCTGTAATTTTACAATAAAGTCAAAATATTAACAGAAAAACGTCGTATCCTAGCAAGAAAAAAAGTCACAATTTTACAAGAATATACGAGACAAGAAACAAAAAAACAAGTAAAAATACATACGCATTTTTTTGCTAAATTAGCTTGGGGGGAAAAGGTATACATTTGGGCTAGTAAAGTAAACATATTATAGAATAAAGTCATAATATTAAGAGAAAAAAGTTGCAATTTTACAAGAAACAACAAAACAAGGAAAAATAAAATCATTTTAGAAAAAAACAGAGATGACATAAGAAATAAATCAAAATAATTAAGTTGTAATTTTTTGCAAAATTAGCTTGGGGAAAAAGTTGTCATTTTTGGGTAATAAAGTAAACATATTATGGGAATAAAGTTATAATATTCCAAAAAGGACATTTACAAACATTACCGGTATTCAAGAAAAATGATCTTACATACAGGAAAAAAGAACATGGACTACTAATAACAGGCTTTCCCCTGCAGTATATGACAAAGCTGAGATCAGCTTAGCATATCTACATGTGTTGCTTTACAAAATGTGGCAAAGTTGCACCCTTTTATTTTCAAGTGGAATCATTTTGGACGCCCCTGCTACAAGGATTCCGTGGATTGGGTCACGAATATCTAAAAGCAAAATTGCGCAAGAGTATCGTCATGCTTGGAACGTTGGCCACCCCGCTTTTTACTCGGTGTTATTTTCAAACCGGCCCGGTCATACCGACTGGCATTTTGGACATTAAATTTAGACCTGTCAGTGCCGCGTCACACAGAGTCCCTGCAGAGTTAGCTCCGGTGCACACAACCTCCAAAGTGAACTTTCTGTAACAGGGCGGCAGACGACTTTCGGGAGGATGCGTAAGGATGTATGGAAAGTGACGCACACAAATGCGACCTATGCTAGTTGGCTACATCATGCTACAGTATATGCAGTTGTGATCAAAATCATATCAGTCCAATGCGATTAACCAGATTAATCACTGTTATTAGTATATTTTTATTGCACACTCTTAGGGCTGTGCAATTGGGCAATTAGTTGAAAGGGGTGTGTAATGCATGGATATGTGCACAGTATGTGTATATGTATGT
Source organism: Oostethus manadensis (assembly GCA_024372805.1). Taxonomy (NCBI): domain Eukaryota; kingdom Metazoa; phylum Chordata; class Actinopteri; order Syngnathiformes; family Syngnathidae; genus Oostethus; species Oostethus manadensis. Next base: position 1,014,645 of record QODF01000088.1, on the reverse strand, counting down.
ATGTATATATATATGTGTGTGTGTGTATATATACACATGTATATGTATGTATGTATATGTGTATGTATATATATCTGTATATATATGTATATGTATGTGTGTACATGTATATCAGTATTATTATTATATATATTTTTTTTTTCTTTCCCCTGTATTTTTGCTCATTTTGCTCCGTGACTGTTCTGGTTGTTGCTGAAATTGTGATTATCGTGGTTGTTTATAATATGGTTGAAATATGTTTGTGAGGTTCTTCTGCACCCTTTCTTATATCCCCCACCCCAACCCCCACCCGTCCCTTTTCAGGTCAGGTCCGGCATCGAAATGTGGCGCAACAAAATTCATAATAAACGCAGTCAAATGTCAAGGGAGACTCATTTGGATTATGAAGTCTCCTTTGGCAAAGAAATTTTGCTCAGCATTTAAAGGCAGCTTGACTCCCATTCTGCTCTTATGATGCTGGACAAGACAAAAAAAAAAAAAGAAAAGAAAGGGGGGTGTAAAAAATGTCATTGTCTGCTGTTGACTTTACAAACTCAAAACTATTTTGTACAAACTTTTTTGTTTCTAAAATCCTGTGAAAGTAATATTTAGTTTTTTATAAGTGCTTCACATCTGTGTGCCATGGACTCTACCAACTTGTGGCACCTTTCAGCTGTTATTCCAGCATTCCAACATTCTTTAACAACATTCCACAATTCATCTACATTTCTTGCTTTTGCTTCACAAACAGCATTTTTGATGTCAGCCCACAAGTTCTCCATTGGATGAAGGTCCGGGGATCGGGCTGGTCCCTCCATAACATGACAAGATGTTGCTGGTTTACTAGTGTGTTGGGGGTGATTGTCTTGTTGAAACAGCCATTTCAAGGGCAAGTCCTCTTCAGCATAAGGCAACATGACCTCTTCAAGTATTCTGACATATGCAAACTGATCCACGATCCCTGCTATGGGATAAATAGTAGGAGAAACATGCCCATATCATGATGCTTCACTGTCTTCACTGTGTACTGTGTTTGGGGGTCGTCTCACAAACTGTCTGTGGCCCTTGGAACCAAAAAGAACAATTTCACTCTCATCAGTCCATAAAATGTTCCTGCCTTTGTCTTTAGGCCAGTTGATGTGTTCTTTGGCAAATTCTTCTGTACATGCCTAACAGAAGGACTTTGCGGGGGATTCTTGTAAATAGATTATCTGCTCATCAAATACCAGTACTATTTTGTACAATCTTGGTACAAAATGTCTGTGAGTCTTGTAAATAGATTAGCTTCATACAGACGTACTTATAGGTAACTCCAGACTGTCGTTGATCATCCTGAAGCTTGTCTTCCGTTTTCCGCCACGTGTTTCTAGTTTTTCACTCTGTTACTATGAATGTAATTTTTGCCAATTTACCGTTTGCTTTCAAACATGGAACAATGTAGAAGATTATTACAAACAATATCTAACATATTCAAGCAAAGCTTATTATTCGTATCAGGGACCCTTTAAGATCCAACGGTGCAAAATGCAAATTCTTGCAATTTTTTAACTGGTCTTGAAATTTTGATCAGATTTCGACTACTTTGTCTTTTAAGCAATGTAAGAGCCTAGGCTGCCGGTGAAACCATTTGCACGCATGCGGCTTAGCTCAGCATGACTGAAAATAAACATGCACATTAGCACTCAACAAAGTCATCAAATCTTACCTTTGCTAACATGCTAATATTAGGATATTAGCATTTTAGCCCTTTTCATAGGTAAACACATATAAACACTTTCCACTGTCATGCTAGGTGCTAGCATGCTATTACTAGCATGCTAGCATTTTTAGCCATTTTCATGGTTTAGACGCTTAATTGAACACTTAGCACTATCATGCTAGGTGTCAGCATGCTAATATTAGCATAGTAGAATTTTTAGCCATTTTCTTAGGTAGACCCTATCATATAAGGTGTTAGTATGCTAATATTAGTATTTCAAAATGTTAAAATGAGCATAGGAATTTTTGCAATTTTGCAAATGAACATTTAGCGCTATCTTGCTAGGTGTTTGCATTGTACGCATGCTAACAGAATGATACTAACATTTTGATCATTCTCAGAGGTAGTAACACTTAGTGCTAATAGTTTGTTGTCTTTTTTATTTTATCGTTGTGCCTGAACGTTTGCCATTCCTCTGCCGTAGAGCATGCTGGAGGATATGATGTGCACTTTTACACATTTGAAAATAAGGTAAATACGCCACTTTTATACAATTGGCTTCTTTATTTTATAATGTAAGATGAACGTCTACATCAACAAACGTCACCACTGAATCAAATCGTATTTTTTGTACACAAATCGTTACGTTTTCAAGCTGCATTTGGTTTTTAATTGCATCTACACCTGTGTATCTAGATTTGCATCGTCTACCACGAAGGGGTGTACATCCCTAGTACCTTTTACACGCTACTGCCAATGGACACTCCCCTGCTGCCAGCTCTTGCATGTCTGGGTGTAAAAACAGAACAGTTGTACATGATGTCAGGCACGCTACGGGATTAAGCAGCACACATGACACAAGTGCGAACTGTCAGCAATCGCTGATGTATTTGTGCGTCTGACCTTGAAGCCCCAAACCTCCTTCTTCGACGCATCCCCTTGGCGCTCACGTAACGGCAGCAGCGCCAAAGGAAAGGACGCGAGCGCTTCGTAACGGCGTTCCTCTTAGCAGGTTTTGCCGTACGGGTTCGGGCAAGGGCGGGATGAGAACGGTAATTAGGCCGCTATCCACCGGGCTTTGGTTACAGGTGCTGATCCGCCTGCAGGCACGAACAAAGCTGTCAATGGGAACGATCATTCATGCTGAAACAACAGCGTGGGGGCCGGGGGGCGGGCGGCGTTCCGGCTCGAGAGCAAAGGCATGTTAAATCGCTCTGCGACAAACCGAAAGCTGCTTAGTGCATCCATTTTCAGGGCCGTTTGGAGCGAATGTATAGGCGGCGTTCATCTGGGGACCCGACCATTCAGTTCCTTGAACGGGCGGAATGGAAACTGGAAATGATTGTTTTTTTCATCGTTAAAATCTCAGATGCTGAAGACGTTCTTTACATTGCACAACACATCCCAGGCCTAGCCAATTAACACTGCCATGCATTTAGGTGTATTTACATGCTTTGTTGCAATGCGATGCACTTTCCCAGCTACCTGCTTTTGTTAAAAGCCCTTTGTCAATAAATTTGACTTCCCTCGACACTCAATACTGAGTCCATTAAGCCTGAGGGCTGCTCTGTGCAAAGGGGCCACCGGTTCCAGTAAGGTATCTGCTGAGCTCTCATTAGCGAGCATCATGGTACGTAATTCTGGCACGTGTAATGCCATTAGAGGGGATTTGGCATCTGATAGTTGAGTAATGGGATGAACTGGGCGGCAAATCTCCAGAAGTGGAGTTTGAAGTCTTCCTCGCTGAACGGGAGGGAACTCTTTGCAGTCGCCTCTTGTCGCCACTGAACTGGGGTTGTGTTACGACAAAAGGAAGCAAAACTCTGTCATCCGAATGTTACTGAGTCCGTTTGTCTTCCAAAGCACTGGTTATAAAAGGTGTCGTGTTATCTACAGGTGCCCGAAAGCGCAGGTGAGGTTGTTCAAGGTTCATCCTGGATTCCTTCATAGGGCACGAGGAATGTCATTTTATCACCCAGGGATTTAAAGCAGCGGTGATCATATTATTTCCCTAGTTTGCGTGTTTGAACACCAGCCAATCCCTGAGTCGTTATCTTGACACCTTATCACGAGGGTTTCCGAATGGTCTTAAGCTGGGACTCACATTTTCCGGTGACCAGGACCAGGGCCCGAATTTTAGATTTTAAAGTTCTGCACTTTTCAAATTAAATCCATTTGATTTTTTTGTTTTACGGAATGATTTTATGAAGTGATTGTGAATCACATGGTGTACAAATTCTGCTCTATAAATAAACTTGCATTGCCTTGCCTTTCGATTACTGATATATCAGTTGATTAGCTTTTTTTGTTCAGGTTATTAAAAAGACAAAATTCAGTTCCAAACATTTATTACAGAGGTCTTTTCTGGGGTTATAATCGGCGGATTCAATCAATTGGCTGATTAGTCGTCATTTCCATCATTGATTTACAAAAACAACACCATATTGCCTGCATCTTATTGGTGAAAAATAAGCGGTAATTTAGACATCAATCGGCCATGCTTTGACCGATTATTCTCTAATGGCTATAATCATCATTCATTTCTAAGAAAAAAAAAAGATTACCCCCATTTTCTGAATCCAAGTCCTTGGTTTTCGCCCGACAAATGGTGTTATTTTTGGGTCAGGGATGAAAAGTTGTCCCAGGTGAAGAAGTCTCAGTACCTTGGGTCTTGTTCACGAGTGATGAAAGGATGGAATGCGAGATCAGCTGATGGATTGGTGCGGAGTCTGCAGTCATGGCAGCTGAGCAGGACCTGTGGATCTACGTTCATACCCTCACCTATGGTCATGAGCGCTGGGTAGTGACCGAAAGGAGAAAATCGCGAGCACAAGCGGCCTAAATGAGGTAGTTTTCTCCATATGTGAGAAGCACTATCATCTGGAAGAAACTCTGAGTAGAGCTGCTGCTCCTCCACATTAAGAGGAGCCAGATAAGGTGACTCGGGCATCTGGTCAGGATGCCTCCCGGGCACTGACTGACTGGTGGGAGGCCTCAGGGAAGACCCGGGACACTACTACCCCCGCAAACCGACCTGGGATAATCGGAAGAAGATGGATGGATGCCGGCATCTTATTAGTAAAAAAATAAATCAATCCGTTATCTTTTGGCCTATTACTTTCTAATTTCTAGAATTGGCCGATTAATCATAATTTCTCAGAAAAACACCATATTACATCTGCACCAATCTGCCATCTTTTGACAGATTACAGATTATTTCCTTATGGCTGCGATCGATTAATTACATCGGCCGGACGATTAATCATCATTGTTCCCCGTACGACAAATCTCACCAACAGGCAACCGAAGCCTTCACCCCGAACGTGTTGGTGCAGAAATGTGTGTTTTACTGACGAGGAACGCTAACACCTCAATATAGAACCGGTGACTCAGCTTCCATCTTGGCAGAAAAATCCCCCGAGACCTTTGACCTCCAAATCGTTTAGCGGCGCTTACGGTTTGAGATCTGCTCCAGGCTATTAGAGAGATTAATGTCACACAGATTTGGGGAGGGGCCAAACCTATATGTAGACTTCATGGTATTCTCAGCGTTTATGACGCCGCAACCAACCTGGTGCTGATGGTACCCAACACGCAACCACGTAGTGGCAGATTCTGCAGTTTGAGGCTATATGTAGATTTCGTGTCACGTGACGCGACAGGCGTTATGACATTTATTAAAAATAGATGTTGGCGTTCACACAACACCGAACATTACTTTAAATAGCTTTGCCGGGGGGGCGTTTGAATCACAATACTGTAGTAAACAATGCTGATCCTAAACATTACACATAGGCAACGTTCCGGTTCATATGCACAAAAAGACAGAAATAAACGTATATATTCAACGTGGCCTGAACAGGACTTGTTTTGTTTAATGAAGACAACAATCGCCGTCGACTTTTTGGATAGCGATCACCGGTGACTAAAAAAATAAACAAGAGTCTCAAATGTATTCCATCGTAGCCGCCCGTCTTGGGTGACCAATGAACAAAACGAGCGCCCTTCTCCAACAAAAACAAGCCCTGCCTGGTGAAACGGCTGCGGCAAGCTCACGCGAATGAGCACCGTATGTACCGGATATCAAAATGTCAGATTAGTTGTTACAGCAAAACAATCGTGAGTAGAAAATAGCAACATAGGAACAAACCATTTATCAAGAAGCTTTGGAATGCGTGCGGGATTATTTCAGTGTCTGAACACGACTAGTTAACGCTCAAAGTCGTTATTATTTTGAAAGCCTTTACCGGAAGTACAATGATACATAGCTCTTTTGCGGCTCAGATCGCCATCTTGAAATTGTCCCGACCAAAAGCGGCGAGGCGGCGGAGCGGGGGAAAGCAGAGCGTCCCAACCCCGAGAGCCATACGAGTTCCGAGGATTACCGTGCTTTGCATCCAAAAGGAACCGTATTTGAGTTCCCTTCGCGGAGGCGTGTGCTGGAGGGGTCTGCCCCAAAGCCGAGAGTCGATCGCCGTTTGCCTTCTGGAGCGGACTAATCTTCGACCGTGGCCTGTCTGCTTCGTCGGTCTATCGGGCGGAATTTGTTGTCCTCCGCCGCAGTTTTGTCCCCACTCGACGCGGCCCGACACCCCCTGTTGTGCCCCGGTGTTGGAAATGATCGCCAGTTGGACGTTTTAATGAAACGCCACGGAGCTCTCCGAGGACAAGTTCGATAGCAGGACGGGAGTGCGCTCGATTTGCAGTCCGGCGGATGTTGCCTGTGTCCGGCTGCGGCACGGCCCCCTTGCTCCCCTGTTTTGGGGAAGAGAAAAGTCTTCCCATGCGGCCACACGTTCAATGTTTGATAGAGCTGGCCTGAATCCCAAAAAGTCGCCCTCCACTGGCGTTCTGTAAGCGTGGAAATACCAACCGCCCCCGCCCCCTCCTCTGCCGGGCCAGCGAGGCGAGCTCACCCGGGATATACCTCCATGTTGTAACCATGCCCTTTTTACAGCTGCACTAATCGGACTGTGCTGCTTTGAGGATTTGTCATATATCAGCTTTATACTCTTTTTTTATTTTATCCGAGGGTCCGACTCGAATGGAAAATGGGAGACGCCACCAAACTGGCCCTCGCCGTTTTCCTCATCTCCTGTTCTTCAGGTAGGTCACTTGGTTCGGAGGATGGCCGCGGTTCGTGCTTCCTGCACGGCATGCTTGCTTATCTGTGCACAATGCAATGCGCTGCAGTGCAACCCCCTTGGGGGGGCTAATCCCAACCTGCCCACACGACTCACATGGGCTCCTAAAAATAAGAAGTGGTTTAGCAGCAGCGACTGTAGCGTGATTAAGAGGGAAAAAGATGGAGGACTGTAACTACTAATACATCACAGCATATCATACCAGTCTGCACTTGGACCGATTTAGTAGGTAGCGTGTGTAAGATCACCTTCAAGGATGGCATGTGAATGATATAATAATAAGAAGAAAAATAGTTTTGCACTCTTGTGGTTTTGGGACGCAGAAAAACAAGTCATGCTTCCCAAATCCATATTTGATGCGGGAAACGGTGATGCTTGTGAAACATTCCCCAGTTTGTGCGACTCCACATGCGAAGAAGCTTCATATCCTTCTTTGTGAGCTACGTGGAAAAGCCTCTTTTAGTATCAGCTTTTCTTTTCTTTTTTGTATGGAGCACCATTAATGCTCGTCACCTTTGCTGTTTTGTACAAATTACAACTTTTTCACCAACCACATTTTTCCCCAAAATTGCTTGATTTTATTTTAATGAAACAATATATTTTTTCTTTCACACTCTTTAACTCTGCAGAAAAAAATTTTTGTTTTGTTTTTAGTCCGGGCTGCACTTTCCATATTTCAATGTTCTGCTACTAAAATAGTTTTTTTTTTCTCATATTACAAGTTTGTTTCCGTATCTATTCAATTGAGACTCTTATTCTTGCGGAAAGCTGTTTTTTAATTTTCCAACTATTTAAACTTTCCTCTTATAAATTTTATTATTGTAATTATGACTTTATTCCCATAATCTTTGGACTTTATGCTTGTAAGATTATAACTTTAACTTTAATCCTAAATCTTTTTAGTTTGTCGTAATCTAATTCCTTTTTAAAAAAAAGTGTTTTAAATATTTCTCAACTCACATGCTAGTAAAATTACAAGTTTTTCTCATTAAGGGTTTGACCCTCAAACTTTTTTTTTTTCTCTTGGTAATTTTTTTCTCATTTATGCCTTTATTAACGTAATATTTTGGCTTTTTTGTCTCAATATAATAAGTTTTTCACCAGCCTAATTTTCCAAAAATAATAACTTTATTCTTTATTTAGTTTTTTACTCCTAAAGCTAAATGAAAAAAATATTAATAAAAACATTATGCTACTAAAATGATGTTTTTTATATAATATTACGTTGTTAATGTACAAGTACGACTTTTTTTCCTTAACTTAGTGACATAATTTTCTCAATATTTGACTACTTTCTCAAAAATGGTGTTTTTTTTTGTTTTTGATGACAATTGTATTTTTTGAATACACCGTGGAATGCACTTTGGACAACCCCTGATGTAGACATGAACCTATGGAAAAATAGAAGCTAATTCGGTAAAAGTGGCAATCCTACAGTATTTCAAACGTGCAAAAGAGCACATCCTATCCCCAAGCATGCTGTGAAAAAAAAAAGTCAAAAGACAAACGACAATAAATGAACAAACTAGTAATTTTGATGATGATGCAGTGCGTTGAAAGTGTTTAATCTTGAAGGTTTTTCAGATAATTGATATTGTTCCTAACTGAGAGCTGATCTTCGTACAGTAGTGGACTGGATAGTCAGTAGTGTGTTTTCGGTTAGTTGACTATGTTAAAGCCCCCAATTTTGCAAGAGTAAAAGTATGCTTACACCAATAATGGGTCTTGTTGGGCGTTGCAGCCACTTTGCTCGACGCTCCTTGAACACACCATGTGCGATTCAGATTGAGACTTAGGTGTATGAGTTTCTCCGACGCTGAACCGTAAGACGTGTGTTTTCTATTCGTTCTTTCATCTCGTCCCTGTTCTTAAATGTCAATGCACAGAGGTGAGCTTTAGTAATGTTAGCTCCGTGCATTTTTGCTTGGCGCAAAATCTTATGCCATATGTGCTCATATGTCCATTCGTCTCAGTCATGAGCCTCACATTGATTATTAAATTCCTTATTCATTATTGTACGCCCCTGTGTTTGCATAATTAACGTGTAACATTAGTTGCACTGTTGTGATTATTTCTTGTTGTTGCGGACCAAAGCACAGCAAAAAGAGCATCAAGAGCACAGTTCACCACATTTTACCACTGCTTGTCACCACTTAAATACTCCATAAACATACAAATGCAAATAAATTCACCAATCCTCTCAGGAGATGTCTTACCCGTCTAAAACACTCTCCGTTTTAAATTAGTAGCCTGCGTGTGCAGTTGGAAAATAAGACATGATTTAAAAATATATATAATGTCATAATAGATTTAATTATATGTGAAATTTGTTTAATTGTTTGGTTTATGATTTTAAGTGTGCATGAGCACATGACCTGCGGTCTGATGTCAAAAGGGGCATGCAACTGGGAAAAGTTTGGGAACCACTGTCACAGAACATGAACCGAACGTATGTATGTATAAATAGCAAAAAACAACTCGATTATTTCTAAATAAGTAATAAACACAATGCAGTCCGGGGGCGCTAATCCTGCAATTCATGTCACAAAACCATGATTATTTTCTTACTAAAAACAGAAAAATGCAAATAAATGCAATCAGTTGCTTAAGATGGTCACAACATATAATTTTTTTAACTTGTAATGTTCCGTTATTTCATATCGGGGTGAATAAGCAGGTCACAGCTTGTCCACAAGTGTTTTGGAATTGTTGGATTATGTGTTTGCTGAATGTTGACTAGCTTCTTTGCCATGTCCGGGTCATGTCATTGCTGTTGGCGACTGTTGCTCGGTGCTTATTGCTTGCTGTTCAGTGGAGCGGATACGCGGTTTACACTGGGGATCTTCAGGATTGGGATCGGCTGCCGGTCCGCTGTATTTTGAAGATCGGAAAAGGTCGGCCCGATCCGGTTACCACCGTAACTTTGGTTCATACTCCAACTTTGTAGGCGCGGGAAATGGGTCTCAAAGCTGGTTACACCTCGACTCCCACCCGGACGAAGCGGAAAACGCATCACAACTATGTAGACATGTCCGCAATGTACCGTGGTGAAGTTAGTTTCACGTAATCGGCTCCGTAGTAAACGGTAGATTCCCCTCACTGTGCCCAGACTCCTCTGTCATGGTGCCGGGAACTCGCACGGCTCTAACCGCTGGTTGTTACTAAGGACAGTCAATAAATGACTACTGCTTTGAAGATGTTTGTCAAAAAAAGTCCAAAATTGTAAATCACACCACAAATTGATCTACAGCCATGTCAAAAGATTAGTCCTGTTGTATTGCAATGGCGAAAAATTTCACGTCAGGATGGCTGTAATTCAGTTGGCAATTTATTTGCATGTCGACACAGAGCATTCTTTTTTTTTTTTTAGCACTCAGTCCTTGTCGTTACATAATTAGTACTGGAAACAGCATCGGGTCTTGGCATGCGCGAGACCTACGTCACTTCCTCCATTGGCAAGTGTTTACTGCGACGTCTCGTGCTGTGGTGGTTATTAAGTGTATGAACATATAAAGGTCTATAAACATACTTTATATATGAAGGGGGGTTATTTTTATGAGTGACTCTTAATTAAAATACAAATATCATCTTTACTCACCAAGACTGAGCTACATAAAATATTTTGCGAACGAGATGATGTAGGCTTCCTTGAAATCTTTTATTTTTTCCCAAATTTCTTTTTTTAATTAAAACATTTTGAACACTTATTTTATAGCCATAGATTGATTTTTTTACTTGTGTCAGTGAACAAAATACAAAAATCCTTACATTTAATGATGGAAGACATCATTGGACAATTTTCCCCCAGTATTTCTCTCACTTGTCATTGCTGCAGAATGCTCAACAAACGAGCTTGTGGTTAAAGAAGATGGCATTGCAACCGTTTTGTTAATTATTTGAAGTATTACTATTTTTGAAGACGTTCTTAGTCGATTAATCTGAAGCATGTTGTTTCGATTGCGTCATCAGTCAGTGAAAAATGACAGGATGCAACTTTGACACTTTCATATTTTCTAAAGCGTGCTTAAGCATTATATTTCAAGATGAACCTGCATCTCAGAAAAAGTGTAATTCAATGTCAACTTTGCTCATTTTTCTCTATTTTTGCTGTAGATTTTGTATTATGCATTTTCCGGATATTTCAACTGTCATCGAGTAAAATTAAATTTTTAGTAATCTTATGACTAATGTAATTTTTTGTTTGTTTCCAATTTTGTTTCTCATTCTCATTTATATTTCAAGTCGATTCTACTAGAATTTACATTTTACCTCACACTAATACTACTCCCACTCCTACTTTTTCGCTTAATATTTTGACTTTATTGCTCATAAAATGACACATTGGTTTACCATTTCTGCTGTTTTGGTTTTTTTTTAAATTTCCAATGTTTTTCTTGTAATTATGACTTTATTAGCATAATATTTTGACTTTCTTATCATAATATTGTAACCTTAGATAGTGACCGAACCAACAGGATGGCGGTTACCAACATCCGAAATGAGTTTTTGCCGTCGGGTGGCTTGGCTCTCCCTTATAGATATGGAGAGAAACTCAAACTGAAAGGAGCCAGGTGAGGTGACTCGGGCATGTGGTCAGGATGTCGCTTCCCTGGGGAGGTCTGACCAGGAATGACCAAGGACACATTGGCGAGACTGTGTTTCTCAACTGGCCTGAGAGCGCCTTGGGATGTGCCAGAAGGAGCTGGCTAAAGTCGCCATAACTTTTCCTGCAACATAAATTCCCCAAAACGTCAACGTGTTGTTCGGTTGGTCTCCCATAATCTTATGTATTTTTACTTTAATATTTCAATTTAAAGCTACTAAAATGTGGGCCGGAAATGGCTCCTGGGCCACACTTAGGACATCCCTGACCTAGTCAGAAAAAATGAAGCAAACACAAACAGTTAGTGGTTTGGTCTTTAATGTATCGGGGAAAAGAGACAAAACATGTCCCAAGATTTTCAAAGTCGAAGCTGATTTGTGTGAATGTCTGATTTTGCCTAAAACACAAATAGAATAGGTCTGCTTTCATGGATGACTAAGGAAAGATTAAAAAAAATTCACATTATAGAAGGAAAAATCAGAAGACATATACACTTTGAAAACATGAAAATGATTTGTTGAACATCAAAATAGTTGCAGATTATTTGGATAATCAGACACTCATGGATTAATTATTTCAGATCTTGTGGGGAATCACAGTTTACTTGCACTCCACCACATAACCTTATTCGTCCCACTTGAATGTGCGTTTGGAATACAGACTCGGCTAACATTTGTATTCACTGAGCCCCCAATTATGATTCTTTCCTGGAATGCCGTATAGGAGTTGAATCTCAGCCAGCCTTCCAAAGACGTACAACACGCCTGGGCATGCAAACAGGGGCCGGCGTAAAACCCCGGTTTTGTTGTGAAAACAGTAGACGGCATGCCGGCGGGGCCGTTGGGACAACAAAGGGGCTTGATCCTCAGCATTGACTGCTTGTTGCTGGACCGCATTGAAACAAGCATCCAGGTCCTATTTCTGCTCTTTGTCAAAACATTTGTACGCAACATGCTTGCAGCAGCTGTTGATGTGGCTCAATCAACGAACGGCAAACAGTTATGTTGCAAAGGTCACAGATGCTTTGAACCAGCATTGTTTTCCCGCTCGTGCCAGATCTCAGCATGCACCGTCGATGTAAAGATCTTGACATTCCACTAGGTAGCTGAAGACAACCCGAGCAGGAAGTTAAATATAGGGCCCTATAAAATCAGTTATTTTGCTTTTTATACGTATCTTAGCAGCGCACTGTACTTTTGTGACTGTACATAACATGTTCGCTAATTAAAGAAATTCCATACATGTATTGATTCCAACACATGATTGGCCAATAAGAAGTGTGTTATGCGGGTTGAGAATGTCAGTTGATGGTTAGGACGAGCTAGAAGCACAATATTGTAAACCTCATTTCACTCAGAACGTGCACGACCTCAGCGGGCGTTGAAAAGCGCACGTTTTTATGAACAAGCAGTAAAACATAACCTCAGGCAGCCTGAGTTGCACACACATAAAGATAGAGGCATGCTTTGCTAAACTAAGCTAACCAATCCCATTCACGCTCTGCAAAATCGGGCGTTTCAGTGTTATTTTCGACTTTTGCCAGTGTTTCAGGTTGCCATTGTGAGATGTTTAGTGGAAGAGGGGGATGGCCTGTCTTTGATAAAATTCCGCCACGATTCAGCGGGCCGCAGGGAAAAAACCATTAAGTAGTGTGGAAAACCTCAAAAACGAAAGCAGAAGAGACATTCATTTTAATTGCACTAAAATTCACAAAATAAGACAGAAGAAATTAGACTGTTTTGGTTCCTGTCTGACTATGTCGGGGGATGGGTGAACATTGGTTGACCTTTTAAGAAATGTGTAATATCTCAAAAATGGACGCAGCATACAAGTTTAACTGCTACTGCACAAAACAGCCCAATTGCAGCACAAAAAATGAGACCATTTCGGTTTCATTGTGACCATGTTGGGGGCTTTTGGTTGACCTTCAAAAGAATTTGTAATACCTCAAAAACGGAAGCACCACACACGTTCTTTGCACAAAACAGCACAAACAAAGACTGAAAGAATGTGACTATTTTGGTTTAATTCGGCGCATGTTCGGCTATACAATAACCCAAAACTTTCATCTTTAATACCTCGAATAGGAAAGCAGCACAAAAAAATGAACTATTTTGGTTCCATTCTGAGCATGTCAGGGTCTAGGTGAACTTTGGCTGAACTATAAAATAACCTGTAATAACTCAAAAACAAAAGCAGCACAGACATTAATTTATTTGCACAGAACAGCACAAACGCAACACAAATATTTGACCAGAGTTTCCCATGGGGTAGAGGGCCAACTTCACTCAGGTGAAATACTTCCCCACGCAAACGTTCCTTCTCCTCAGGATGACAGCATTTCTTTCACTTTATGTTGATTTCTGCGAGATTCCGCTCAAGTGAATGAAATGCTGTCATTGTGAGGAGGAGGATTGTGTGGGAAAGTATTCCCCACAAAACTGCAACCTGAATCACCGGCAGAAGTTGGCGGGAAAAACTTCAAAACTCCTCTCTTGTAGAGCGTGAATAGAAGCTAGCAGGGTTAGCCTGGTTTAGCTGAGCATGCTTGTGCGGGTTTGTGTGTGTGTGTGAGAGTGACTCAGACTGTATGACTGTGTTTACACCGTGTTGTGTTTTGGTAATGCAACAAGCGTTTCACGATGCCCACTGATGCCTTGCAAGTTCTGAGTGAAATAACAAGATGGAACGAGATCTATTCTTTCTCCCAACTTTGTCAACCCACACACCACATTTTCTGTCCTTTAATTTAAGTGTGCTGTTTGCTACATACCGTCTATTTGTGTAAACAAAATAAGGGTGTCATAAAACATTTGATATTTTTATTATTTGTGGAAATGTGTGCAAAAGTCAGCCGCACTAAAAACATTAATACATGTAAGGATTTTTGCATTTACTTAACGGATTGTCACCAAGTACACACTCTATGGTGGCAAAATAAGTGTCAAAGGTTTAAAAGCAAAATAAAACTAAATAGAACCGGGGGGGGGTGAAACATATTTAATAGACCCTACAAATGTGGATAGTTTTTTCTTCGACGATGTAATACAGAAGGCCTGGATGGACATTGCTGCTGGCTGGCATGACTTTTCTTTGTTATTTTTTTGGTCTTCACTGTGGAAAAACATTGCTTGACTGCGTTGTCACTTGAAAAGAAAATGTTACATGTCTTTTCTTTCAAGATGGCAGTGTTCTGCTACTGCGTGATGTATTTGTGGGGGCAATTCAAATGACTGCGTTCTTCCGAAAAGTGGGAAACAAAGTCCGGTCGGTCCGTTAATGTTACGTGTTCTCCAACCGCTCATTGGTAAATGTTTGCCGTGCTGTCTCGTAAATGATTGTTTTGCCAGTGAAGAGGAGGAAAGGGAAGACATTGACAGCTTGAGTTTGAGGATGAGGAAGTGTGTCAACGGCGTAAACGCAGTTGCTGTTTTTAACAAAATTGCTGTGAGGCCATTGGATGCTTCACTCCCGTTTGTGCATTGCAGCAGTCATCGATCCTCTTGCTAGCCCGGGGTATGGTTACATCTGTGTGCCGTGGATCCTGTGACGCAGCGCGTCCAGGAAGTCTGTTCTGTCACATGACCTGGGAGAATATAATAATGTTAAAGGTAGGCAGTAGGAAGAAGACACTGTGTTTCCCCTAGGTTTACTGCCAATCAAAATGAAATGTACTATTAAATGTGGAAATTGGCGTATTGAATGAATGAAATGCTGTCATTATGAGGAGAAGGAATGTTTGTGGGTGGAAGTATTTTCTCGGCGGACGGCTCAGTTGTGGCGGAATCTCGTTACAAATACTAAACCACCCCCTCTCAAACTCAACATGATGAAATGACGAACACCGGCTACAGTGGGCTTTGCTTTTGCTAGCTTAGTTTAGCATGCTATACAGTTGTATATTGTATACTCAGGGCATTAAATCAATGGTAACTGGACTGTTCAAGTTGTCCAAGTAATCGTTTGATCGCTCATTCGAGTAGGCTCCATAAGTTCATGCTCAAAGACTAGGTGGTACACACACACCAGTCAGACTTGATAGAACCTGGTGCAAGGTCCAGACAGGAATGGGTATCCTGTTCAGTGGTGTCAAATGACAGTTCTTAGGATGCAACACGATGGACGTTTGGGTGGTATCACCTTTGTCAGCATCCCATTCATGCAGTATATAATGATGGTCGTGGACCCATTTGAAACCAAGGTGGCTTATGCCCTGTATATTTGTAGTCTAAATGATTGAATTTTTAGGAAGAAATGACTGAACAATGAACTGGTGCTGTTTATCAATGGACAATTTACCCCATGTAATTGAGAAATGGATGTAGCTTGGCTAACTAGCACTGGCTGCACACATTGCTACAAAATATGTAATGCCCGTGCTTGTGATTAAGGAAGCTTGAGTCACTTGTGCAATTCCAACTGCATATGTAAGATCTTTTTATAACACACTTATTTTGTTTACGGTTACACGTGTGTCAAACGGCGCTCTTATTTTGAAGGCGGGAAGGATGTACTTTGTGTGAGAATGTCTCTACAGCTAAGACCAGCTGGGTGACACAAAGCCAGCACAACATTGTCTAGCATTGTTCCTATATTAAGGCGTTAAAAACACACTACACAGTGAAAAACTAGCATGCCAGCTTCTGGAGCAGGAATAGAAGGAACCTACGGAAGGCAGCTCTCTGACTGTTCCCAGCTCCCTTGACATCATCAACCAGCCCCTTCTCTGTGTTCATTCTGGGCTGTTCCCACACCTTTGGGGCACAGGACGGTTGACTGTAATCGTGTATTTCTTCCATTTCCGAATTGTCCCACGCCCCCCCCTCCCCTGCCGAGCTTCTTGCTTCTTGCTGGCATAGAAGCCAATGTCAGGCTTGTGCAGGACTACAATTTTGTCCCTGAGATTCTTTGGGAGCTCTTGGTTCCAGTCCAGTGGTTTCCCCCCTTTTGGTGAAAAAATTATTTTACATACCTTGTTTCCAAACAGTGCCTGTAACACATTTTAGCTTTTAGAAATCTTTTAGTGAACGCCGCCGCGGCTGCTCGCGTGGAAAAGAAACCGCGTGGACTACAAAAGTAGCAGCTTGTAGTCCGGACAAAACTTTCATAATAAAGTGTACATTGTACTCCCTCTATTTTCTGCCTCTGGGGAGCTAAATAAATCCCCTAACAGCCAATTTAACAGTATTACCGACCCTGCAGAATTGCAGAAAACCCACACGTAACTGTGTAATAAAGAACGCAAGTCTGTATGGAGTACCATTTAAGCTCCATATTATCTGATGCCTAGCGATATCATTGTTGGCCCAGAATGTCCCAGTTGGCACACATCAGGTTTGGTTGTAATTCTGTGTCACCGAGTGTCTCTAAACACAGTGGCTTATGAGAACCCCTTAGCTTCACTGAGCTCACAATCATCTCAAACGCGCGCACACACACTCACGGGTATAAATAGCGTGTCCCGTGCCTCCCTCCCACCCGCTGTGCTCGTCACTCAATGGCGGGTTAATAAAGACGAACGGCCCGTACTGCAGGCAAGTGATAAAGCAGCATTACTGCAAATTCAATATACACTTCAGCTTTAAGCCCAAGTGGCACTTAACGCACCCTTCAGATGAATCCAAACAATTCAAGCACAGGAGGCGGGGTTGAAGGTCCGTCTCCTGTATCCTGAGAGAGATAACGAGGCGTTTTTGAAATGGCTCATCTCGCAAAGAATGCTCGGAATGTGGTGGATGGTTGCAGCCCATTACACACAAGTGACACATGCGCTCCTTGTGCAAACTGCTGTTTCTTGGCAAGAGACCCGGACTCTTCCCCCCGACCTGTCCAGCGTCCTGCCAGTCAAGGCTAACTGAAGCGGAGACCAATGGGCATTTGTGGCTGCCGCATACCAGTGGGGATTAAAAGGATTGGATTCAGTCGCTGAGTGTGGTGGTTTTTAATGCCCGCCCCCTCCCGCCATGTCCCCTCCTCCTGGTTGTGGAAAGAGTGCAGCCTTTGTAACCAGCGAGATGGAGCCCACCCAGCCCCTGCTGCTGTGTCACGACACCATCTGATTGAGCATTAGCGCTGTAGTCCTGCCGGGAGGGGCTTTCTCTGGCCTTACTGTAAAGTAAGACGTATAGCTCTGCTCTGCGCCGCAACACGATTACACCTACTGTCCCTGGTGCTTGATACCTGAGTTGAGAAATTGCATAAAAAGCCAGAAACTGCCCTTGAGCAAAGTGGTCTGATACGCCTCATCGGTCAGTGTCACAGGTTCTGCAGGCAGGGAGGCTCGATAGTAGCCGAGCAAACACGCTGTCCTTTAATGATGCTAATGTTTTATGACTTTATCTCCCGGCCCCTACTCTAGTCAGATATCCAAAATGAATATTTCTTGTTCCAGCTCATTTGCATGTTAGTATCATCTAAGAAATATGTCTGCCCCCCCGTCCCTTGTGAAAAGTGTCTGGAAGATTCATGAAGCTTTGATTAATAGATCCCTTGCTTCCCGGCCCAACATAACTCAAGGCCATAAATCTTTCTCCTTTCCGCGTACACTTCTTTGGCACAGAAGAATCTGGAGTGACCTGTGTTGCACAACAGCCAATGCACATCATTTCAAAGATGAGCACGACACAACACGCAGTAGTTTTCCCTCTAACAATAGAAAAACTGATTTACTTGTGTAAATTAAGTGGGATTTTCAAACATTAGCTTTAGCCGGTACATACTAACCAGCAGGCCAACCCAGCATACATCATCACCAGCCCTTTCTCATCTCCACCCACATTCATGCTGATCCTAAAAACAAATTTCATCATAACGATCTCCATTCTTGGAAGACAAACCAAAAACACCTTCAGGAAGGACTTCAGTGTGTGTGTCTGGTTTACAGCCTTGGGGGAGGGGGAAGAGGGCTGGTGTTTACCTACTTGTAGTGTGGAAGGTGCCAAATGTAGACGCTTGAAACTGCCACTTCATTATTAGTACAGCCTGCGGAAAGTGTATGCAAGTAAGTTCCTGTATCCCTCAGCAGTTGTAAGTGTACACATGCCTGGTAGACAAGCTGGAATGTCACATTCCGATGACAATGTTAGATGATAACGGCTGAAATTACAGGATCTGCATTCAACGCACCACATATCTACTGCCCGGCCCGTGCATCACAGCTACGACCCACGACATGGGTGCAGGAGCTCCAAATTTTACGACTTAAAGAGAAGAAGATTTCAGAGGTGCGTAAGCAACACACGGTCGTGCTTTGTCAACACGAAACGACCACGATCCCGAGCTTATTTACAAATTGTCAAGTAAATTTCTGTCCCATTTCACAAAAAATATTCAAAATACGAAAATGAAATTCATTTGGTAGCGTATCTTGTGGTTTTTGGATGTACTGTACTACCAAACAAGCTGCCCTCCCGTGGGGCGGTAACGTACCGAAGTAATGGATGCCAACCATCGTAAAACCAAAGTAGAAGACGCTGCCCTCCAATTTGTTATCTCGGTTATCTCCCATCATCGTCTTTCTCCCAGAATCAAATCAGTGTACTGGAAAGCTCCAGTCAATTGTTAATAATGCAGAAGTGTATGACCACAGCCTTTAAAAGACAAAATCTTGATTGAATGCGGTTTTGTGTCAGGTATAGCTCTGGATGACACAAGCAAAAATAAGCTTTCTCGTTGTAAACGCGGTCAAATTGTTGCATACGGAAGGCTTATTGTTATTGTTTTCTGTTGCCCCCGCCGTCTGTGACCCCTCCCTCTGTCAAACAAAAGAGGCTTGTCAGTTACAGCCAGTCGCGGTGTCTATATCGTCATCTGTGGTTTTGTTTGTTTGGCCTGCAGCCCAAACGTGGGTTGCTGGTCTATGCCTGGTCCAAAAAACCCCAAGAATAATCTTGTGCGTTTCTTCTTTAGGGGATTTTTGTATGCCCCATAAGATGGCGACAACACTCTCGAGACCCGCTGCCATAGACGAAGGCTTACGTGTGTTAGTAGTCTCCTGACATTAAGACTGCGCCAGTCTTGTCTCTCGTTGAGCCTTCAAGTGTTTATCTTACTGTGATTACGTTACGTTGTTTGTCATATTTAGATGTGTTCAGAGTCACCACAGAAAATGGCTAATGCCAGTCACTAGCACGTGTTCGGGATTTTCAAATGAGATAGATATAGATAGCTTCACGCATTCTCTTGGAGATGAATAAAGTACCTAACATTTATTTCTAATGTTACAAGAGCCGTGCTTTGTTTCTGTTTTACAAGGATTCCAACTGACTGTCTTTTCACTAAATGTACAGTATTTGAGTTAAGGAGTGTTGGTGGGTCCAGTAGTCAAACCAGCTGAGAACCACCAAATTAAAGGTTGATATGTGCTAACACATGCGATGCCGGCGCGCACATCCAAAATATTGTAGCTTGCCGTTGTCGTGACTGTAAGGACCGATCGGGTTTTTGCAGTGTGAAACCAGTTCGGAGCTGTTATGCTTTTGTGTGAGAGTTGTGTAGAAATAAACAGCATTTTTACCGATGAAGAGCGAGGACTGACCTTCTGCCGTTCAAGGCAAACATTCAGTGAAGTCTCCCAAAGACGGTTTGGTCGTTTCATAGTCTTGACTTTCTCAGCAGTGGCCTGACGACGGTGCAGCTGACCTTCCTCGCTTGCACAATCAGTCATTGTATCAGTTAATCACACTGAAAGATTATGGTGGGCCCGCTCTTTCTTTCACTCAACTGTGTCGCTGCTGCATTTTGACATGTCTATGAGTGAGCAACATGGACTCTCTGCCCATGTTTAAAACCAGACTCAAAACCCGCCTGTTCCCTCTGACCTCACACTTCCGTGATCGATTGATGTCTTTTTGTCTGTTTCTATGTGGAACCTAATGAGTTTCATGTCTTTTAATGTTTTATAAAGTGTCCTTCAGTGTCAATAAAGGCACTGTTAAATTAACTGAATTATTATTATTAGACATTTATATACATTATTTCAACTCTATACTACTAAAATGGCATCTATTGTCTTACAATTGTAAAAAAAAAAAATCCTCAGTCTAATATTCTCAAAACAAAATTTTTTTTCATAATATTAAACAAAAAAAACTTTTCTTGAATATTTCAACTCAAGTTTATTCTCCTAAAACTGAGATTTTTTTCTTTTAGAAAAAAAAATGTTCATGTAAAAAAAAAAGGTTTTCCATTTCGACGTTTTTTTTGTTTTTTTTATGGTGCCTGGGCCTCATGTTAAGCACCCCTGCACTACATGGACAAAATCAATATAAAGCAAACACAAACAGTTAGTGGTGCAAGTCTTGTTTTGCCTAAAACACAAAGATAATAGCTCTGCTTTCATGGATGACTGAAAAAATTAAATAATCACATTTGAAAGTGTGACTTTGAGGATATTTATATTTTCCACCTGGAAGTGTGCCCCACAGGGTCTTCTACACGCCTACCTTCAACCGTATGAGAGCATTCCAAAGCTCCTCCATAAATAAAAATGTTGATCATTGTCACTTCACAGTGAACCACCCCAAAGAGACAAAAAAAAACTACAAATATTCTGTGTTGCAGAGATTGAGCCAATGTATAAAGTGGATCTTCGTCGCTTGCTGTGCGTTTCAAAATGCAAAAATACGGCGAGCAGCAGCGCGTTGCTGCCATGATCTGGTGTGACACAGAAGGGTGAATCTGAAGTGGAAGGAACAAAAATAATTCCTCTGCTTTTGTGTCACAGGTGGGAGCAATAGGAGTATAATCAATTGCGTTGATCGCAGTTGGCTGCAAAATATTAGCCTTTAATGACAGTGTCATGCCAGGCATGGACTATTGGTGCCTCAGCACAGCAGCAGGCGTTATTGCACTTATGCCAGATCACTGGATATCATTTAACGGCGTTATATTACTATGCATATTCGGCTGTTTACACCAATCATACTCATTTCCTCACACCTGGCTTAAAATAATCAAGTGATCGGTGGTATTTTGTATGATGCATGAAATGGTGGAATTTGATGCGATGTTTTGATATTTTGCTGATTAAGATTAGGACTGGTAGTGATAGTATCAGGGGTGTCCAAAAGTGCAGCCTGCAGCACATTAAAAAGATATTATTGTAACAATAAAGCTTAAAATATATATAATTTCACAAGAAAAAGTCAGTTTTGCAAGAATAATGGCATAAACTCAGCAATTGTGATAAGTGATCAAAAATCCATTAAATAAATTAATCAAAAATGTAGTCAAAATATTCAAGATTCTTCTATTACCTTGGGGAGACGTTATAATATTATGGGAATGAAGTTAAAATATTACCAAAAGAAAATGTACAAGAAAAAAGTTGAAATAGTTGGAAAATTAAAAAAAATTTAGTTTTACAAAATGAAATTAAAATATTAAGATAAAAAATTGAAAACAAAAGCGGCTGTAATTTTCTGAAAGTCTTTTTTTTTTAATCCCTTCAGGGGTCGCCACAGCGACTCAATTGCCTCCATTTAACCCTGTCTTCTGCATCCTTTTCTCTCGCACAAACTATCATCATGTCCTCTTTTACTACATCCATAAACCTTCTCTTACTGCCTGGCAGTTAAAAACTCCTCATCCTTCTACCAATATACTCCTCTGGACATGTCCGAAACTATCTCAGTCTTGGCCTCTCTGACTTTATTTCCAAAACCTGTGCTGTACCACTGATGCACTCATTCCTGATCCTGTTCATCCTGGTCCCACCCAAAGCGAACCTCTAATGTCAAAATATCAGTCATTTCATTTCATTTCAGTTGCATATTTATGTGTATATATGCAGCTTCTCATATAAAAATGAAAGAAAAACTACAAATATTAAGAGAGCAGAAAATTCATACTTTTACGAGAACATCATCATAATAGGAAACATAATGTCGCTTTAGAACAGAGTTGAAACATTTAAAAAACACATTTTTAGATGGGAATATTTTGAGAAACAAAGGAGAAACAAAATTAAGTTGGAATTTTTGGAAAATTTGCTTGGCGAAAAACTTTTGATATGTGAAAAAAGTGAAACTCTTATGGGAATAAAGTACAAATATTATGGAAAGAAAGTCATAACATGAAAAGAAAATCTATCAAGATTATTTAAGAGGAAAGATGAAATATTGATATTTTGCGAAACAAAAAAAAACAAAAAAGGCCAAAGTTGACACTAGTACACGTTTTCATCTACTGCACAAAGTCAGCTGGGATAGGCTCCAGCATACCACTGCGACCCTAGTGAGGACGAGCGCCATACAGGATGCACGGATGGTATATGACAAAGCTGAGATGCAGTTTTTTTTCTTGAAATATGCATCATATAACTTCTTGGCACATGTACATGTGTTGCCTTACAAAATATCAAAGCGGCCTTGTCATTTTTCGTTATGTGGCCTTGGCTAGAAAAAGTGTTGGTTTTAATGAATGGGTTATTTTTTGTACCTGCACAGAAGAAGCTTTTTTTGGGAGCATTTATTTATAGATAAACGTCCTTCCAGCTTTTCTTTATCCCATGTTTACTTTTTGTGAATAACAGATCAAGAAAAGGACCCTGTCAATGATTTTGTTCTCTTCCTCCACGCCAGGTGCTATCCTGGGACGCTCCGACACGCAGGAGTGCAGCTACTACAACTCCAGCTGGGAGAAGGAGCGCACCAACCGCAGCGGCATCGAACCGTGTTATGGTGATAAGGACAAGAGGCGGCACTGCTTCGCCACGTGGAAGAATACTTCTGGCATCGTGGAGGTGGTCAAGCAAGGCTGCTGGTTGGACGACATCAACTGCTATGACAGGTATGCTAAACGAGCAAAGTATGTATTAGTGCTCTATGAAGAAACAAATATAATATATAGTCTTGCTCTAGTATTGGAAGTTGCATGAGGAAAAAAGGAGAAAAGAATGTATAGGAAAAAAATATTTTATATATACATATTTAGTACACCTATTAATTTCATACCTCGAGGTTTTACTGTATTTTATACAAACTGAGCAAGTAATTATTAATCGCCTCCACCAATAGACAGAGGTCATCAACTCTCTTTTCATTTTTGAATTATGTGTATGTTGTTTTTATATTATACCTGTATAGGTACCTCAGTAATAGAATAGACTAGGACATAACCTTGTTGTTCAGCCTCAGTTACCATGGCAATACAGCTGCTTTAAAAGAAAGCTACCTTCGTGCAGCAGTTAAGTCCGGCTTTCCAGTCACTCCACTCATTTCACTCCTCAAAGCATTCTTTTTGTTATGCGTGTTGATGTCATTGGCAATGTCATACAGTCGTGCACGAGTTGCGTTTTTCACACTTTTAAACCAGGGGTGTCCAAAGCTCGGCCCATGGATGTTTTTTATGGAATAAAATTGGCATATATATGGCATATTGTGAAAATGTAGTTTCACAGGAAAACCAAAAAAAACAACAGCAAAAATGGAAAAATTGACAATTAAGAAAGAGGAAATATTAATGGAAAAAAGAGAAAGTTGTCCTTTTAAAAGAATTTGGTAGTATTATGAGGAATATAATAAAATAAGAATATAATTTTTAAAAAATATCATTTTTAGCATAAAGTTTAAATATTCAAGAAAAAAAACTGCATTGTTTTGTTATTCCTTTAAATAAAAAAATCTTGTCCAGACCTATATTTAACAGTTAAATGTGTATATATATGTGTGTGTGTGTGTGTATATATATATATATATATATATATA